>JANEHU010003205.1:0-47629 GCA_027563435.1 Nasonovia ribisnigri | reverse complement strand
ATTAACTATTAGTATGAATGAATATATTTTTTTCATTTTAAAATAGGTTTCTTAAAAATAGACGTTCATTATGATTGAATACGTTTTATTTTAGTCTTAGAACTATTTATGAGCTATAGTTTTTATGATTATTTGTATTTAATTTGGACAGTTTAAAGTAAAATATTGTGACACCGGACGAACATTATTTAATATAACATAAAAAATCAAATTGTTTCATGTTAAAACGTGAAATGGTTATATAATATAATAATCGATTTTCACTGAGAAATAATAATTATGTTTTATTTTTATTATTATTTATTTTTTAACATAATAATTAATATTAAATACAACTAGTATAATATAATACATAGACAGAGAGAAACATTTGAATATTTTTAGAAATCTTAATCCGCGTCCCCTTAAATGTATGCGTTTACAGTATAGGTTTGTTATATTTTATTACTGAATTTAATTAATTAATATTTATTGTTCAACAATGACAACAAAATTGGTTTAAACTAAATTAATCAACATGCAAATTAAGCACTCGAAATCTACGTAAGTGTATTAACAGTTAATTAATATTATCTACCTACTTAACAACACTATTCACACTTCGATGATCACACCGCACTATTATATCCCCATTATTCAGTTTACGATTAATCAGTTTACGATTAATCAATTAACATATTTTGACCATACCAACATACATGACATATCATGTCATGTTTTTAATTTTATTTTACATACCCATCATTTCATTGGATCAACATTGCCATAGACTATTTATGCTCACAAAAATTATTGCTATTTTCTTGTTGTTATTAATTTTGTTGATTTTTCATTTAGCTACCAGCCATTTATCTCTTGTGGTTATTGAAGTACCCAGTCATTGTTCATGGGTTATGATAATGATCAAAAAAATTAAGAAAAACGTAGGCGAGTATCTATAAAGATTTGTTGGTTTTTGTAAAATTTATGTAACTGTTTTAATTGCATTAAAAAGAACCAATATTTCATAATAAATAATAATCAATCGTCTTATACACAGGGCGGCGCCTGAGTTTATTTTCACACCGTTTTCCTTTGATTATAAATTTCAGTACAGCATAATGTCTCTTCAAATCCGTTACCGACTGAACTACATAATAATATCTTTATTCTCTGCACAATCTTAGTTGTATGCATACCTTTATTAGAAACGTATTATATTATTATTAATAATACATAATAATGAGGTCAGGGCCTCGGGGGTACCTACATATATTATTAATAAATAAATATCAAAGCATATTAACCGTAATACATATCGTTGTCACGTTCGCTTTGAGTGAATTAATTTGATAGCATCAGCATTTTATTGTTGTGTACTTATTAGGTATACATGCATGTGACGTACCTGTATGTTAATATAATTTTCACTACAATATGAGTTATCAAAATTTACAGAAGATCCACGTATCTTATCATATTCTACTGTATCATCATTATTATAATGGTATACTATATTATGTCAATATCCGGTAGCGTGTTATATACCTACTAATATTATATAACAAATAACAATGTTAATGGTGTAAAATCTAATATTACATCTCAAACATGATTATATATTGAATATTATTCCATAAATATAAATTATTTGCTTTTTTCATTCATTTTTCTCTATTCACCACATTTTAGATTAATGGTTTTAATGTTATACTCGTTTCATTCCGCCAGCATACATATGTATCCTCCTTACGGAGTTATGTTATACTTAGTATCTAAGCAACGTCATCAATTTTATATCCGTTGAAAAAAGTTGTCTTATTTTAGTTATTTTAGTCTCTCGATGCTATTATAGTAATATCACATCTGTGTTACACATTTTGGTGAACAGCAAACAAATATTTTATTATTATTATACAACGTGCACGCATTAAACAGAGAATTGTTTTTGTTATTTTCCCCTATTGTTACATATTTGTTTTTAGGTAACGATTACCTATAAAACCCCGTGGTGAAAAACATAATAACGAACACATTGTTATGAGGAGTGATATTATGTGTATTTTTTACAATACCTATTTAACCTATTTAAACTTTTATTGGAGTAAACATGTGGTTTTACTTAAATATTATAAATAATTTGTAAAAAAAGTATTATCAATTGTTAAACTTGTTAAAAATGTAAATTAATTACCAATAAGTTAGATAACCTTGTTAGGAACACTTTATAATAAAAAAAAAACTAAAATATTTTATAAACTTAAAAAAAATATAAATATAAAGTTTACAAAACTATAAAATAAATATGTGAACATCTTCTATGAAAAAACATTTTTAGGATCTCTTATTGGTGTTGTTTTTTTTTTTTTGTGAATGAAAAACGTTATTGGAAGGTAAACAAAACTATATATTTGTTTAATTAATGGTTTTTCTATCGCATAAAAATTCAAACCAAATTGACCTTAAATTAAATCATTTAGGTACCGTTTTTCTTATGATAATATTCAAATAAAATCGTAAGAAAATAACTATGGATTAATATAATCTGTAATGACTAATGATTGAGGTTGTTTTGGTTTTAAAAAAAAAAAACCGTTTATCATTTTTGGTTAAACTTATCTTAATTTAACATATTATTTTTCCAACCACGATAAAATGGTTCCTTGAAATTATAAATAGTTGACCGATATTGAACTATAGAAATCACCACCAAATTGTTTTAAATGTATTGCAAATACATCATATGTTATTATAAGATAATAATTTAATATTTTAACTGTATACACTTAAAAAAACATTTTATTTAATGTCAAAAATATTTTTATAAAATGTATTATTTATAAATAACATAAATAATTGAAAAAAGCTGAACATTTTCTTTATTTTTAAAAAAGTATATACTGTATACATTATTATTAAATTGTAAACATTTTCTTTAGTACCTATGTAAAATAATGTTACACATAGTTATTTACTATTATAAATTATAAACGACCTATTATAATTTTATACATAAGTAATATATCAAATTTCAACAACATTTGAACTTCAAATTTGTGTGAAAAAAAAATTAAGGATCTTTAGATTTTTGGATTTCAGTAATTCAGTAAAAACTCCTTATGGCTTACGGGGAACCTTATATTCATTTTCAAACCCTAGCAATAAAAATTGAAAGTTTAATAATTAATTTTCACCACAAAATTGTACGCAAATTATCATGAATACGACAAATTTTGTCAACATATTTTTAATTTTAAACACATATATAACAAAACGTCCTTAGGTATTTTTTGTATTTTTAAATTTTTATAAAAATAAATTATGTGGCATCTTGTATATTCTTGTTTTTTAAGATAATTAAGAAAATGTAAACATTTATTACCATCACCTTTAAATTCAAAAAAAAATTCAAATGCCTATAAGTAAATAGCTTCAATTTATTCTCAACGTATTTATAATTTAACTGAGTATAGAACATTATAATTAAGTAACAGTAGAATGTTTCAAGTTTTTACAATTTTTTATGCCATTTGAAGTACAATAAAAATCTAAGCTTGTTATTTTACGAGAGAATATCCAGTTTCGTCAAAGTATAAACTTTATAAAAAATATTTGTGGAATTACAAATATTCAACCTTTTGATAATTCTGGCTACCAAAACTTGAAAGCTTGTATTACATTTTCAAAACTTTGGTACGAGTGGGTATAACACATATTGTATGAATTCTTAACTAATTTGCATGTTCTTACGATTTTGACGAATTTCGTGAAAAATTTAACTTCAAACGATCATGAAAAAATATAGTATGTTCAAGCACAATGTTTGTTTTTGATGGTTGTATATTAACAACCTATGAAAAACCTTGTGTCAATGTTTCAAGATTTTCAAATGTGCATATTTATTTTTATCGTTTTAAAAAAAATCTTAAGTTTAAAATGTCTATAACTCAAAAAGAATCGACATATTTTTGAAATATCAGTATACATTTTTGGTAAAAATTGCAACTACTGAGGGTTGTTCGTTTTTAATAAAATAACAAAATTCTTTTTGTCAATAACTGAAATGTGTTTATTATTGCATTCCCAAACATAGGCAAAAATTAAAAAAAAAAAAACATCATTAAATCTAAACATCCTTTCAGAATTAAAAATAATTCATTGAATATTAAAACTTAAAATACTATTTAAATACTTTATAATCAATGTACAATAATTTAATATATATTTTTAAGTAACATACTCGTTACGTCATGATGGTGATGAATATTGTACTCCACATATTATAACATATTGGGTTCACACATTTCGATTTATATGTAAAATACTATTTTTCATCAGAATTTTAATTTTTTTTTTTGGTTTTGTGCACCTTTACCTATTATTATTGAATATTTGAATCGTATTGGTGTATACATCATATTATATTGGTATATAAAAATAAATATATTCACATAGAGTTTAATTTACCATTCCCAAAAATAACATTTCAGAAATAATTCTGTTAGTTTATATTTCGAGGAGAAATGAGTTGTTGAGATGGTGAAGGTTTGTGTACCACTCACAAATTTTAAATCAGCATCTCTATAATATATTAAGCTTATAGTTAGGTTTATTCTTATCTCATATTCATAAATCAATATTATGTAGGTACCCACGTGACAAAGTAATTAAATGTGATTATTGAATTATTGTTGGGTATGATGAGGTGAAGTATCTAATTATGTGATCCATGATCATTACACTCATCCAGACGATCTGAGAGAAGCACTTAGTGCACCCATTATTTTCACTTAAACTGCTCCTCTGGTTGGCGATAACTATTTCCAACATCGTCATGTTACCTACTGTTTTGATGAATATTAAAAAAAAAAAAATAAATAATCCATATGCCTTTATTATATTATTATATTTACAAAAAAAACCATTTAACCCCATATTGTAGACTCTTTCATCATATAAAGATATGGAAATGGAAATTGAAAATTGTGGGATTAATTAAAATAATTGGTCATTACTCGTTCGCTTCAACTAAATTTCTACATAAAATATCACAATTTATAAAACAAGGATGTCTAAAAATGTAAATAACGACTCTCGATGATACTGAATTTAGTCTAAACGCTGTGGTTGCCACCTGGTGGCAAGAAAGTTTTTTAGCATGCATTTTCCAAACTTTGGTATGAGATAGCGCCACCATAAATATTTTTTTTTATATTGCCTTATTTATAAAAAAAAAATATACCGTATATTGAATCTGAGTAACACAAATAATAAACTTGTAATTTTTTGCTACAAAATCTATTTCTTATAAATATTTTGGGTAACATTTTTTTGATGTCCTTATACAAGTTCGTTTAACAAATTAATTTATATAAATAATTTCACTTTATATTCTTAAAAAATGCATGATTTAACAATCTAACAATTATTTCTTGATTTCTCATAACCATACTAAAGTATAAAAAATAAAATTATGTCATGGAAACATCTCAAATTTCAACCTAAACAATATTTTAATGTTTAATTTTAATACATTTAAATAAAATCATGCAAAAATGAAGTTGACATTTAAAAAAAAATAATATTATCTTACATAGAATAAGAATATTTATTATTTCTATTTAAAATAAACAATACGGTTAATTTTGAAATAGTTTCTGATATAAATACGAAAAGTTAAGTGTATCACAATAACTATACGATATAAACAATAAAATACATAATTTTAGAATATTATGTCAAATATGATATATAAACTTTGTGTAAAAAAAATTGTAATATTTAGGATCAGACCACGACTTAGCTGTCAGGGCTTATTTCTAATAAAAAAAAAAAAAGATCGTCGTATCGTCTGGAACTATAATAAATCAAACCAATTTATGCGTTCAGTAGAAAAAAAAATGGATCAATAAAATGCAACATACATCAAAATCTGTTGCTTATAGTCTATAATTTGTATATATTATAGATGTATTGAATTGAGCTTTTGTTTTATAATAAAAAAAGTTGCATAGAAACTTATACATTTTATACCATAATAAATATTGATTAAAATGTACAAAGTAGGTTGCCAGACTGTTTATATTTATTTATTTAAAAAAAAAGTTTATTTTCAATAAGAAATTAAACATTTTCTCGTTTGATTAATGATTGTAAAATGTGGATCTATCTATAGAGTGGCACTACTGAGTGCCTGCCCATAAACGCTAACTCCTGTTAATAACTTTGTATCGAATTTACCTATTTTACTAATTGTATTGTATAGATTGTAAATAAAATGTTTAATAAAAAAAAAAAAACGAAAAATGTGTATCTGAACTCGCTGTATTAATTGTTAATACACCAAACACCTACTGAAAACTAAGTTTTAATCATTTTAAATATTATTTTCATATACCTACATAGAGCGCTATCTAGTTTAAGTTTCATATTTTTAAAATAAAACATTTCAAAATAAAACAAATTTATTCAAACTTTTAATTTATATTTTATAATAATAACTATTGTCGATTGTAGTTATGTTATAAGTATTTAAAAAGGAGTACCATACATTCCCCTTCATCCAGCCAACATTCAAAACACGATATCATTAATTATAGTCAATTCTAATTTAATCAACCTTCTGTAAAATAATATGTGTATTAATATTAATCAATTACTTTCCAATGTAACCCCATAAATTTGTAATAGCCAATGGCCCTAGATGCCGAGGCTTTTATTAATAATAAAAAAAAAAAAAGTATTTAAAATTAAAATTGTTTACCGGGGCTTTTGAAATGTAATATTAAAGTATAATATTATAACATTAACTATTGTTAGTTTATGGTACGATTAAATTATCCACTTTGTATACAAAATATGAAATGCAACAATATTATTGTTCTAAATAAAAAATTTCAAATTTCAAAAGCAATTTTATATTTACAAATATATTATATTACAATGTTTTTATTTAACTATTGTTGTTGAACTCAAAATTTTTTTTCCGAACTCTGCATAATCTACCAGATTATGTTTAGTTAATAATATCAATACACGAGCCATTATCAATAATTTAACTAAAGCTAACATTAAAATGTTCATTACAACAAAAAAATGTATTAAAATAGAAATTAAATATTAAATCGAATCGTTCACTGAACTGTTTGATGTATATATTTCGTTTTCCGTGATTGAAACACTGTGAATTTACCATAGCTGTGTGTTCAAGAATAATATTTGTATGGCTGATATATCATCAAAATCAAATGGGTTTGAAATATGCATTATCTGTTTCATAATTTCGTACAGATTTGTTTTAAAATATGTAGGTACCATGTATAAATCTTACATAGAAAATGTTTACATTTGTTTTATTATTATTTCCATTCTTCATTTTAAAACTACACTAAAACTTTTAGTTTGATTACAAAAGTTAAATTCAGTGTTTTGAAAACAACTCTGTATTGAACCCGAAATCATTGTTTTGTGACTTAGAAATACTGATTATTTAAACCTCCTAAAATATTGATCACACTCATGTTATATTATGATATATACAATGCATTGCATATTGAATAAAGTACTTGATAGTTTTATTTTTTTTTTTATTTTATATTTCATCAATTAAAATGATTTAGAGCTTACAAAGGTTTCAACAATAGTTTCACGACGATAAACTATTATTATCAATCTATTCAATATATAAGTAATTAACAACCATTTGATACTATTTTTATTTGCTAAAAGTATATGAATGCATGCTTAGTTAGTTATATTATTAAATTATCGAAGATTATACTCACTTATCTTAGTAAAAATGTTTATTTATTATTCATGAAATTATTCAGTTTAATAATTGCACAATGCACATATAAGTAATACTATAATGTACTTAGTAGGTTTTATATATTTAAATTCATTGAAGTAAAAAAATTGAAGCAAAAGTTTGCATTTGATTTATATAGAATACCTTTGAATTTATTACACAACTTAACTTTCAGTTCCAGTTTAAATAATCATATGCTTTCAATAATATAAAAATATTTTATCATAATTTTTTGGGGCATTGCCAATACAATAAAAACAGACAATATTGCTTTTATACTTTTATTATTATTTTATTGAATAATAAATCGTTGGTATAATTTTAAATATATTTTAAGATTTGTAATTTATTGCCATTACCATTGTTTTTTACAGCCGTTATTTTTGAGTAAAATAAATACAAATTTGAATTGAAAAGTATGAAATGATAAAATTAGCTAACGTAAATGTTTTATTAATAAAATTATAAAATATTATTCAGATTTGATGAAAATAATTTAGCAAAATATATAAATATAGTTTTATTTTTATACAAAAGTACGATTATTGTTCACTGAGTTTATATCACTACGAGAGATAAAATTGTGTTACAAATTGAAATTATGTACACAAAAAATTTATTTTATGAGAACCTTAATAGTTTTTTCTTTATATATAAATTATACATAGAAATAATGTTTATAAAATATTAAGAGATTAAAATAGTACTAAAAAACAAAGATTAGGCACCTACTTTAAAATCATGTTATTAAAATAATAATTAAATATTTCTTAACTAAAAATATGTTGGTTTAGAGTCATACTTTAAAAAAAATACTGTCCTTGTTGTTAAGTTTAGTTTAATTGTTGATTGACTTATTGAGAAATAGTTAATTGTATAATACATTTATCTAATGTATGTTTTTATTGTAACCACATAGAATAATTTAATATACATAGATTTAATCTATTTATATTTTATTTAGTTAGTATTTTTGAGTTTTTCAGAAAAATGATATATTTGTATATATTTTCTCAGCTTAATCAAACTTAACGCAAAAAATAAAATGGATCAATCTAGGTAACTTACGATTTTTAATATCTTTAATATTTAGAAAGATCATTGCAAAAAAACATAAAAACTTTTATTTGGGTTTTTTAGTTTTTACAAAAAAATATTGACTGTGCGAAAAATTAATAAATTCACTTTTTTTCATATTAACAAATTATACAAAAAAATCCTTATTTTTAGACCCATAAAAAAAAATCTTGTGCACCACTCCTTGAGTTTTGAAAAAAAGTTTCGGTATATTATATAAATAATGGGCACCCTTAGATTATTATGATTTCTCTGGATGACAATAAAAACTCGTTAAGCTTGGATTTCATTGTAGCAGTGATTTCACCATTAGCAATTCCCAGTCCTAATTTTTAAAATAATAAAAAAAAACCCCAAAAGAATAAGGAAAAACGGGAATATTTACACTACGATATTTACCTGTATACGATTGTTGACAACATTTTATTATGTTGTTGTAATTTAAATACGACAAACTTTAAATAATTTAAATTTTTTTCAAATATTTATATTATAATTTTCCATACATGAAAAATAATTTTCAAAAAAAAAATTGCCTCTTAATGAGCTTTTAATAATAAGACATAAAATATGTTTGAATCGGTTTAGGTTTTTTTTCTATACATTTTGAAAAAAAGCTTATGATTAATTAAAAGTTTTAAATCATTGCATTAAGTTCATCATACGTTGTGCTTATAGTGAATCAAAAATATTTAAAAAACATTAATTAAGCTTATTTTTCTAAGGATATGAAATTTAAATATTTATGAGATTCGTTAAAATCACGAAAGTGAGCAAAATATATTTTAATAGTTAAAAATTCCAAATATATTCAATTTTAAATGCTTGGAAATCTAATACATTTTACTCATTAATTTTTCTTACAGTACCTATCTTAAAAACTTTATTAATGTGAAACAAATGCATAATTTTTTTTATAGACATTTCAAGTAAAAATGTCCACAAAATTGGATTTTTAGCAAAAAATAATGATTTTTGTTATTTTGTCGTAGATCCAAAAATATAATTAGCATAAAAGTTTGAAATATTTTGACTAACTTCAATGTATTTTCTTCATTTAAATTTTTTGATTTTTAGTTGTTTCTGTGGATGTTAATGAAAAATTTTACTTTTCAAAATCTTACCTAAATTAATATATATTTAAAAAAAAATAGAATTTGAAAATATAGCTTAAGGTTCTTCTTAATATATTGTCCTTAAATAAATTTAAGAATATTGATTGCTTAACTATACCTATTAACTTGTTACAAAAACATAACTCAAAAACTATAAATAATATATGCCTCAACTAAGAACTAATTCTTAAATGTGCTAATAAATCATCGAAATAAAAAAATAATATATTTTAATAATAAAAATTATAATATTGGTTGTTACATTGGCTCTAACAAATATAAGACTATTATTAATACATCCGATTTTTGTATATTATAAGGTCCATACAAATTGTGTTATTTATGCAGCTCATATTTTGCTAACTTTCCGTTTTAATTAATTTTTAAGACGTGTAAGATTAATCAATTATTAACGACTTGCAATAATAAATTAAAATATATTAATTTACGTTGCATTATTTTTACTGATCGATGATATTCCCTAATTCCTTAATTCCCTATAGGTACATTTATTTATCGCTGACATGCAAGAATCGTGTTGAACAGTTCCCTGGAGTACTTTAAGGTACAAATATCGTTACCTACCAAGAATAAACTAAATTGGTTGCAATACCCTTCCCTATTATAGTGAGCACGATGTTGTTCTATACTCTTTTGTTAGACTGTCAATGCGTGCTGTGAATTATACTGATAGTATTTTGTACGATACGTATAATAAGCAACTTATGTTTTACAATTGTTCGTATACAATTTCAGTATAAATTTGAAATTAAAGAAAATATGTTTTTAATAAAATATTGCTAATTTTAGCTAACTAGAATTGATAAATTAGGATTAATTATTTCATATTCAGTATGTATATTTCAGGTTAGTAAAAAAGCCATAGTTATGAAACATTGTAAAATCTAATAATATTTTCATTGATTTATTTTAAAAAAACATTTTAAATTATATATTTATATATTAGTACATAATATTAGGTTCGGTATCCACAACGTGAGCACGTGCGTTGTTTTCAATTTTTTTTTTTTAAATTAATACAACTTACTGTACAAATGATATACCACCACCAGATGAAAATCCGTTAGGGTATACTTCATAACTCTTAGAAATTAAATGTAATATTATAAACTGAATCACTGATTGCCGATTTCCAAATTTTAAATAGATTTGCGATAGTTGGTTATAAAGATACATGTTGACAATACAATATAAATTATAATGCATAACACAAAAAAGTTAGATAATGTTTCATTATGTCAACTAAAATATAGTCATTTATTTTTTTAAATGTATTTTATGTGAAAAAAAATCACTCTTTCCATTTTTAAAACACAACTTCCAGATGTTCTATACTTTTTAGAGATTATTTTATATATCCTTATAAAGCTTATAGCTTTTTCCGGAACCAAAATATATTTTACTTTGTTTAAAAACCTAAGTGGTTACTCACCCGGGACGTTGTAACTTTTATATGGCTAAATGAAACGCTATACGTTTGATCAAATAATCCATCACCCCAAGTTGACCTGAACGGTTTAATCATATAAAAATATGTTCACTCTAGAACGTTAAGTTTCCAAGAAAACCATAGTAAATCTCATATTTCAAATGAGTTCCTCTGAAAAACCAAATATTTTTTTAAACTTTTTATGAAATATTTTCATTTTTGTGTGATTTTAAAACTTGAACAACAATGTATTGAGTAAAATTGGATTTTTAAAACACTAAAAATAATATTATGCTTATATAGGTAGTGACTATAATTAAATTTCTTGAGGCTACTTTTATAATTTACTTCAGTGAATGTATGTAAAATGTCATTGTTTTATTTGTAATATAAGGCACACGTTTATCGTTAGTTCTTATAATAAAGATTGAACTAAATATGTTTTAATATCAATCATATAAAATATAACATTGTATCTATATATATTATAGGTATGCATGTAAACGCGTTTCACTGATTGTATAAATTTAATTTTAGATTCTGAGAGGAGTACTGAATGTATTGATTTTACAATGATATGGGTTTTTTTTATGTCTATGTGTACACGTTTTGTAGTAGAAAAAATGCTTTGATCTTCAATTTTGAGCATGGTTAGAAAATTGGATATATTTGGTACTTTTACGAAAATTGAAAATTATTCCAGATTCATACTTTTCAAAATGCGCAAAACAAAAAAAAAATGATATGGTAAACGGGAACTTTTACGCAAAACTAGATTTCACAAAAATAAGATATGATTCTTTGTTGTAGTCCAATAACACCAAATTTCTATCAAATATATTTTTATTAAAAAAAATATTTTGGTTCTTTTTGTGCTGTATTTTACAGATATTTAATATGTGTGACTCTTGTAAGTATTTATTCGGTTTATGTACACTTAAAATTTTATTTGTAATTAAAAAACATAGGAATGTAGTATATAAGGTTCTTTGATTAAATCAATTTATAAATAATATATAGCCACAACTTATTTTCAATATTCAAATTTTTCATCATAATCATGGCAATTTGCAGAATAATTTGTTTTTAAAAATTCATAAAAATTTTAATATTCATACCTAAGGTTAGAAAATTAAATGCAAGGTTCATCAAAACAAAACTATTTCAGAAGTTGGAGCTAAATATTGCACAAATATCTTTATGGGTGTCTGAAGTTAAAATGTTGACATTGGACATTTATACTTCAAGTATCAATTTCAAATCAATCAATTTTTATATTCTGTTTTAATTCAATAAAATATATAATTTTTAGATGTTTGAAACATTCCAGTATAATTTAAATTATATTAAAATATTAACTCAAAATGTAATAAGATAACAATCTTGGTTATCTAGGTTATACTAATCAAATGTAAATACCATTGACATAATTAATAAATGATAATACAATAAATGCAATTCTGTATAACCAATATAAATGAATTACTAATAATTTAAAATATACTAAGATAGTAGTGATATAAATATATCATAAAAATATACACTTTGGATGACAGACCGATCATAATCAGTTTCCGTATGCAATGATTAATCATTTAATTTAAATTTACACAAACATTACAGTGACTTACTCAATCACGTCGTAAACTCAGCACCTAATATATAGCAGAGTACCTAGTCGCCCACATTTTAAATAAAAAAATATCGTTTATGTTTGATAAGATATTATTATTGTTATTATTATTAATATTATTACTATCATTATTTTGAAGTATGATTTCAATATAGATTTAGTTAATTAAAACATAAGAAGTAATTTAAATCTATTTATTAAGTTAGTAAAATGTATTGATACCTAAATAATATTCTGCTGATTATATATTAATATAAGTAAAAAAATGATTTAATACAATCTTGCAAAAGAACTATTTTTGTAGAGACTATTTTATTTAATATTTAAAAAGTAGATAACTAATTTAATTAAATCGATTAGGTAAAGAAAATCCAATCTGGAACAAAAAGGAATTAATTTTATACTTTGTAAGATAAAAGTAAAAATGTAATGAAGAACCCTATTATAGTGGAAAACCACTTCTTAGTAACACTACATTCTGCAATGTTTGACTTTTAAATTAGCCTTACATTTTATCCGAGTGTGAAACAAAATCATAAATTAAATTTAAACAAGACACAAGCTTAAAATAGTTTCCCTTCAAATTTAAATTACATTCAAAACATATTTCCATGTTATATATCTATTTAATTTGTTTTTCAACTTATACCATTGATCTTTGTAAAATGATTTTCAGATTTCCATTTGATTGTTTTTTTTTAAACTTTATCAAACATTTATTGAATTTAAAATATTTCAAGAATATCGATGTCCACAACTGTTATATCCTATAAATGTTAACTCTGTTAGTATTTTATATTATTTCTAGGTACTTTCAGAAAGGTTGAAAATTATCAGAAATTGAATTGTATAATGTAATATATATACAAAAAAATATAATAAATGCAATTTCTTCATGGATTTAATAAAAAAGAAATATGAAATGCTACACTAGTTTTTTTTAAAGTTCTTCATTTTTATAGACGACTGTTACGATAAAAAATATATAATTTTAAATTCATGAAAAAAAATTTAAAAACTCACACTACCGCCTAATCAATTTACGTTATTCTAAAGATTAATGAAATGTATATAATATAATATACATTGAGTAATTTACACCTATAAAATATTTTCTTGGGTTTTACTCACTATAATATCTATTTTTATTATACTTAGAAGCATATAGGTTATCGATTTACTTAATAACTAGATTTAAAGTCTCAACGTACACCATTATGATGTAGTTACCCACATGTTGTACAAGTTAATATTATTATAACATTATGTCGGAAATTTCGTTATTGTATGGATTTAGACGCCGTAACGGAGAATATACACGTTAGTTTTCAGGCAAAGTGCCCATCATGACTACTGATAATGTAAATCTATATTTTATCGTAAAGTCGAGTTACGGTGGACAAACAGATCAATATTATCACACCCAATATTAGCTAAATCCTTTAAAGCTTTTATATTTTTTACTTGATTTTTTTTTTTTATAATATTCTAGTATTTTAAAAAGCAATTATAATTATAGTGTTTTGAAAAGTAATTATAACTTTGACAGAAAACATTCAGCATTAGTTATAGATTAGGAACTCGTGCATAAATATGTGTATTAAATATTGATTTATACATTTAACTGATGCATTGTATGCATAAAAGTAATTTTAATAATAAGTTGTTATGAATAACAAAAATAATATAATTTATAACAATGTGAAATATGTACGTAGCACTAATGGCCAAGTCGTAGCTACTGTCAAATAAATATCAACATAAAAAAAAACTAGTTTAATTATAACGTTATAATATTATATCATCTATTGGCGACCGTGATATTACTTCTAATTTAATTTTGATAGAATAGAATCCACGCATTTAAACTCTCTGTCGTGTGTCATTACTTTTTTGAAATATTTTTTTTAGCTTAGCTATTGCGATGTAAGGAGTAAAAACTGCAGACGTTAAAATAATAACGTTATGACGCACAACAAACGCAAACCGCCAAAATAAGATATTATGATTGGTATAAAAAAACGACATGTTTCCAAAATATTGTCTCTATTTAATTGAACGCAAACATCGAGAATGCGGAATCCGAAAGTTAATGTAAAAGAAGAATTCTTGATAATATACTACCCAGGTCTGGCGGACAAAGGGTCGAAAAGTTTTTGACCTGCACTCTGTGACCGACATACCTAACTTCGGTACCTCCTTTAAAGCGTACTGTTATATACCCACATGTATTATAGTGTGTATTTACGTCATGTGCGTATATAATCGGAATTCGGTGCGCTTTCGTTTTTCCGCACTCGCTTGGTTTGCCGTTCGTTTCCGCCAAATTCGTTTAAGGCCGAATCAGTACAGGACGCTCGTCACGTACGGCCATTACGAGTTCTTATAATAATATAATATACGCGTGTATGGCGTACACATATGCATTACCGTCGTGTCACCGTTAGCATGTATACGACTAATGTCTGTCGATACGAGCAATGGACGAACCCATATTATAGCTGCCGGTACCTGCGCTCTGTATATATTATGCAAAACTCATCACGTGTACATTAAAGCCCGCGGTACGGCGGACGGGAATTCAATTTAATAATATTTATACGCCGAGGACTTCAAAAACCATCCGACGAAAACGCAATATCACGTCGGAGCGGTACCCATCCATTTAACACTTTGGTGCGTAAATATTCGTTTATGCGTTTTTAATACGATGCCGCACCGGTGGTAAAAAAATTATTATTATTATTTTTTTTTTTCGCTTAAATAGATTACCCGGTATATACAACGCATCCAAGCGACTATTAGCACTGTTATAATACATTCTATGTTATAGTTTTAAATATATCGTCGCACATTCTTTCGTAACCCACGTCGTTTTTGATATGGCTTTAAGACGATAGACCGAGCACGCATATAAACTAAAATGTATGATCCCTTAGCATTATTTATACAACTAACTGGGTTGTTGTTATAAACTCGGGAATTTGTTTGAAAAGAAAACTATTTAATACAAAATAACATATTATGAAATTGTCGTGTTGGCGTGAGAGTAAATATACAATATACATATTTTGGTGTTTAATATAAACACGAAGTACACAGCTCATTTAAATGCGACCATGGTATATTATGTATTATACCCGTCATACCTATCTATAAATGGTATACTATGTTATCGCTTCTACTGAACTAGATGTAGAATTAAATTAATTCCTGAGATTGAAAGTAAAACAATATATTGCTATTTATATTTAATTATAAAATAAATACAATTTAACATACTATTTTTACAGATTTCCAAGAATACAGCTCTTCTTTCATGCACTTTTTCCACGATTTTCTCTTCTTGTTTTAAATTACAACTAGTTTTACATTTGTATCAAGTATACATCCGTCATCTTCTTAAAAAATTAAATATCCACATTAAAATGTTTTAAACTTGAATAACTAATAAGAGACAAGACAAGTGCGATGTAAAATAAATCGTTCGCCAACTGTTATAAAATGTACCTACCTACTATGATTTTTAAACCAACGTAACTCTCCGCATATATTATAAATTAATCGTAGAACACTAAAAACTAAACAATAATTGCATTGGCAATTTACTACCTATCAAAAGTATTTGATTTTTCATAACAACAACAGTAAATATTGTTTGACGTTGCATCACAACACTATTGACACACAGAAAACGATGAATGTACACTAATATAATATGACGATTTAAGTTATGATACGATACAAAATAAATGTTCTCATAGATTATAGACGATTATGGGTACCTATAGTCGACTATTATATTATTATGGTAATAATCTTGTAGAAGTTTTAGTTACTTTGATAAGTAACACCTAATTAAATTTTATATTATATCTTACGTTGGGCTTTAATAAAATATAATTAGTAAAACAGTAGTTTACCGTACCAGTGAACGGCGACTAGATTAACTTAAGTGTAAGTTAAGAAAATTCAACTACACTTTATTCAGGAAAATTTTTCATTGAATTTATTTAGGCTACAATTTCATAAATCAAATGTTTACAAAAAATTATCAACCTAATACAATTTTCACTTATTAAATTTTTATTAGGAAATTACATTTTAATAATTAAAAAAAAAATGAATACGTTTTATCGAATTTTCATCTGCCTGTCAAATATATTTGAAAAGCTATACTAAAATAATTTTGAATTAAACGAATAATTAAGTATTGTATTGATTTTCTTCGAAACCAATACATTTACGAGAAATATAAATGAGGTGACGGGTTGATCAAATACTTGACAGTTCAAGCATAAGGACCTACTTTGCGTACAAGATACAATATTGATTATATTGCTGGTAAAGAGTTTCATTTAGTGGGTTGTATTAGGTAACAATCATCAAACGTTGGTTCACATCATAACTCTACCATGTCCAAGAGGTTCTTGAGTATGGTCAGGTTGCTTACTTACCATATACTGCCATCAAAATATAGTGAATCGATCGGGTGCAAAACCATGTTTTGAGTTTCACCGGCGACTGCCTGAAAATCCTCTTCCAGATCACGATTACAGGTCAATTTGTCAGGATCTTAATTTTGATTCTCTTAACGATAAGTGAAAAGAATTTGGTAATAGGTTCATTCAAGGATTTTGTAAAGGTGGAGTTCGATGCTCTGAGTGATTAGCAGATGTCAGGGTTTTTTTTTATCCCCCAGTTACTATAATACCAACTAATCTACGAATGCAGTGTTATCAAAAGTAATACAAATTACAATATTTTATGATATTTTGATACTCACATATTAGTAAGAGGCACATTTTATTTTTTTATTTTATGAAGAACCTTTTAAATTGTTTTGTTGTATACAAAGTCTATTATACTCATCTGTTATAACTTATAATATTATGCTTTGTTACCACTAAAAAAATCCGAATAGCGATAGTTACGTTAAATATACGTATACACATATATTTATATATATAAAATGCAATTATAGTATAAAAAAATATACCAGAAAGTCATACTTAATTACAACAGTATGCCAATTTATTTCAAAACCACTTAAAAACTTATTACAAGTTACAATATTAATTCTTAAAATATAATTATATTTTAGACAATTTTTTTTGTATATTTATTTTAAATTCGTACAATATACTGTATAGCATTAAAAAAATGTTCTTTTTACTTTAATACTTGAGTAATTTTACTATGTACAAATAAAAATGAAATTCCTGGTCGGCCAAAAAAAAAATTAGTTACATTACGACTACGAAATCGGATGTTTTGTAATTTAAGCATTCTTCTAATTACCTGATGCAAATTCACCAATAGTTTAAAGCATATAATATATTATATTATATTATATTATATAGTATATTCCATTGATATTTGTCACTCAAAAATATATTATATTTGAACATTACTCAACAATTTTGCCACATTAAAATGTTTTCAAATGATGTTGTTGTGTGTGTCTTAAGTTTAGTAAATATCATAATCAAATAAATATAGTAGGCACTAGCATTCAGTGTGAATTAAAACTTGGTGTTTCGTGATTATACTATAAAGTCGTTAATTAAAAATTCTTCATTCTCATGGCAATAAAACTAAAAGTTCAACTATAGAACATGAAACTTTCATTAAATAAAAATATCAAGTTGCACAGCACAATATCGACCAATTAATTCTGTATTAGGAATTAGTAGGACTAAAGCATTTTTAAAGAACTAATACTCATGAAATAATACAGATATCTTAAGTACCTTAGTACCTATTATATGAGTTTAAATTGTTAATTGAATTTTCCGATTGTCCGTTGTATAAATCCATTAGTGACTAAACGTCATACACGCACTACTCATCAAAAAAAAAAAAATAGAAAAATAAATGTATACTTAAGTAAGTGTATAACATTAAGTAGATAGTAATATAATATTATGTGATAAAATTGTTGTGACGTGGTGATGGTGCTCATATATCGGTATCATTATCGATTTTTCTTCACGATGACATCTATATATTTTATTATATTACAGACGAGTCTCGATAACTCGAAGATCGATAACTCAACTCGAACCTCGATAACTCGAATTTTTTTTGTCCCTAGGAAATTATTTAAATTAATTTGAGTTATGTAAATCGAAAAATACATAAGTCGAATTAATTTTTATCTCCCTTGACACTTGAGTTATCGAGACTCGACTGTATAAGGTTTTCAATGTGTCCGTATGCTTAGTTAACTGTAATTTAATTACTATAATAAGATACTTAATAATATAATCACATTAAATATAGTTATATAAAGTCTAAATATTACGTTTCAACAAAAATCTTTAATGGACGGCTATACAATATGTAGAGATTAGTCATAATTAATAAGTAAGTGGATATGGCCCCATCCAATATTATAGTAATAACTGATTCGCTCGGGTATTTATTGCATGATGGGTAGCAAAAAATATTCATTCAATCTATAAACAATCAAAGACAGACAGACGTAAGCCCGATTATCTGTGGATTTTATGCTGTACTAGCATGCCAAAATTAATATAATTCAGATTAACGCAAACTCGGAAGAGATTCAACTGTTATGCTTAATAGGCAATAGCCTTACTACGCATGTACAGGGACAATATAATTCGTGTTTGCTATAATAAATTAAATGATTTGCGTTATGTAGTAGAAGTATTCGCTTACCTTTCACTGGACCAGTAGAAAAGTCTGTTCTTTGTTGACCTGTTTATATCTTTGTAATCGCGTTGCCGCCTGCCTTTGTCACGTAGTTATTCGTCAATCAGACGAAAATGCGAAAGGGAAAGGAGTGAACACAAAAAAAAATTAGACCATTACCCACCGTGAAACCTTAATCCAGTAGAACGCTGTAGTTGTATTCTCACTGTAGAGTTTTCAAAAGCATCAATGTTTAATCTCTTCGTGTACTGTAACGAGAATAATAACAAATCCCGTCACTATGTTTTCACGATTTTCCTTTCGCGGACAGATAACATGGTGAGATTATTTTTATTGCTTGTCACGCTTAACAACGTTACATTGATAATGTGTAGGGAGGATTAAAAAAATACAAACTCACTACGCTGCAGGATCACCATATATTCAGCCTGTACCTACCTATGCTTTGTTTTTGTACTTATAGAGTGCTAATATAATTATTTGATATTGTTGTCGTAGAAAGTTGCGTTATCTGAGAGCCCAAAATTCAATCAATAAATGTTTAACTACTACGTCTAAAAAGTAAAAGTATAGTGATAAACACGGCTTTATTTTTAAATGCAACATTATTTTAATTATGATAAATATCCAATCATCGTATTTTTTTATACATAAATATAGGTACTAGAGAAATAATAATAAAAAAGAAATGTCTATGCTAAATATTAAATTTGTATCTACTAACATGTTATAATTATTATTATGATTATAATTATTCATTTGAAATAACAATAAATTATTAAAAAGCAAAATAATATAATTATTATATCACAATGAACACTATATTATATACTCATTGTTCACATTTTCAAATTATTATAAATGTTTATTATTGAATTTGTGTAATTATTGACAGTAACTGTAGCAATTAGAAATTTTTCATCATAATATATTTTCTGTTTGTTCATAAAATCTTTATAATTAGTATTTATTTGCAGTTGGAAATTGTGCGCTATAGTGTATGGAATTTGATTTATAATATTTAACATATCCACAAAAATGGCCGTTGAAAATATATTGACAAATATTCTGCCATAATTTGATCGTATTAAGTCACTGTCAACCACAGTAACCATAAACACCACATATATTTCTTATAATTATACTATGAATTAGTACAACATTTTACTAGGTACGTTTACGCTGATTGTCTAGTGTTTCTAAGAGTTATTTTTTATTGAGAACAAATATTTATGCCCCCTACCAAATAAAAATTGTTAATCACTTACGCTTAAAAAAATATATATATTATTATTATAACAATAATCTTTCATATAATTAAAAAAACTTATTAACTGTGTTTTTGTCGTTAACAACAAATCACTTTCTTATTAAAACATTTACTTTCGTTACAGTTAAATTAACATCTAAACAGAGTATATAATAATATTAAGACTGGATCTATATAATAATAGTATAATACTATACTTAACTGTGCAGTGTAACTAAAACTGTCGCTCCATTTTCACGCAACCGAAATCCGTAAAATTCCCTTAGTACGATATTAAACAGTTGTCGCGTGCATCTACACAGGTAGTTGGTACGTTACTGTCGTCGTAACTAAAATACATTCGTATATTAAATGAATTTACCTACTAGCCATAATACAGAGCGGAGATACCACCTACACGTCGATGTAGCGAAATTGCATACACATAGCGCCGGCTAAGACATGTTGATAATAATATTATAATGATTAATATTAATATGATTAAGAAAATATATCGAATGACTCAAAAACTATTTTCAGACTATAGATATTTTTCGTATGCAAGTTCTAGACTCAACGAAAAACATTATTCGTGTTATTATTAATTACACCATGTCCGCAATTTTGCCCACTAACAGAAATTCTTAGTGAAAATATTTTATCAAATAATATTTAAAAATTAATAATTACTCAATCGGTTGTAGAATGTATATATCGTGTTGGATATCGCGTTTTCTACCAGAACTTATAATTAAAAAAAAAAAATAGAAGTTCAAAGATTATGAAAGCTGTAAAAAAATAAAATAATTTTTATTTTTCATTTAGAATTTCACAGCAGACATTTTATCTGGAATTTATAATTTATAATTGTTTCTCTGATATTCACTCAATAAATAATAATATGAAAATATAAAAAAAAAGTTAGTTTACTCGGAAAATGGTGTGATGTTAAACGTTTAATATTATTATTTTTTGTCCAACTGTCGTTTTAAATTATTAACCTTCAACAAAGTAAAAATTATAAAAATAATAAATGTAACGTAACGTAAATAATATAATCGTAGGATAATAACCACGAAGTAGACACCTTAAATAATTATTATGATTACATATTGGGATTTTAAATATTAAAAAACCAAAATTAAAATTAAAGTCAAATGTATAGACATGATATTAAAATAATTTATAGCTTTATCACTTACAAACTATAGGTACCTATATTACTTTGTCTTCAACATTATTATTTTTAAAATAAACATTATCTAAAATTAGATTATAATATGATCTAGCTTGTTGTTTTTTATTTCTTAATCAAAATTTACATTACTTTGATAGACATAAAACTTAACTTTTATAATCTGTATCAAACCTACAATTCATAATATAATGCATTAGATCATTGAATGTAATCAACCGAAAAAGTTCAATCTATGGACTATATTCAATTAAATTGCGTTTCCAGTTATTATATCATAATATTCATAATACAACAGAAATAGATAATTATATTTGATATCCCTGGTTTTAATTGCTGAACTTTGCGTATGAACACATTTTATCGAATTAAATCGCAAACCTTTTTTGTAGTTTTCCAAACTCAGACTTTTAAGGAAACTTCTGAACCACACTGGATTAAACAAAATAAAAAAATAGATAAAAAAATTTTAAAACCTGGTGAACTTTCTACGAAATCTCATTTTTTGATTGATCATAATACAATTCTTGGATGCATTTTTGTTTGAATCACAGTAAATCGAAACCAGTATCATATCGAAGTAAAGGTCAACGAATATTGTAATTAAATAAATGTTATAGTCGGTTTAATATTGTGTCGCCAATACTACATGATATTATATAGGAAGCAAAATATACTTTTAAAAAGCAGGTTGAAAAAAAAAAAAAAAAAAATATATTTTAAATAAACAAATGGCCAATATAAAACATATATAATACATTTATATAAAAACTATAGAATGTCCTGTACTATTCTTAGAGTTATTTTTCTCGTCAGAATAAAACATATAAAACTATATAATTAAAAATTACTCGTGGAAAACTCAATTTTATATAATTTGAGTGTCGAGTATGTTTATTACATTTTATTATTTTAATACAAATTATAATATATTTAAAGTACCTATATATTATATAAAAACTAAAAAGTGATAAATAGCTACCTAATATCTATACGTGTCATCTAACATCAATCTAATCCTATAATCTTATACCACAGTATTATAAGGACTAAAGTTTATTTTAAATCCCAAAAAGTGTTTTGTACCAAAAAAGAATAAATCACTGTAAAAATTAATATTCGGTTCGCTAAAAATATTACCCGAAAACCTCCAAAATGATGATGCACATATTATATGATTTTACAATATTTTGATAGTCTTTGACCGAGAACAACTAACAAATCTTTATACCAAATGTTCACTATAATTTGATTTTATGGAGGTATATTTTGTTAAAGTGTAAATAGTATAATAATAAAATACAAAACATTTTTTTTAAATATTACTATATTCGTGACAAAGATTATCAAGTTGCAATCACCTAATTGAAATTTAAATATTTAGTTTCCAACAGCAGACCCTCGTGGCTAGTGCTTGTGTATTTCACTGAATGCCATGAGCATTTGATACGTTTTTATGCATTATTAGTAAAGATTTTAAATTTGTTCTCTGTGCATATTAAACATTTACTAAGAAATAATTTTTCATAAAATGCCCACATTTTAAAACAACATGTAAAAACTTTATACTCAAACAGATTATATCTAATTAAACTTCTTATGAATTATTTGAATATGAATAGTAAATTAAATTAAAATATTGTTTTTATTGTTGTCTTGATTCTAAAAATAATTAATTGGATATTTAAATTGTTCAATATTAATTCTTCATCTTCAACTTTTTTTGATTAAAGGATCTTTTTTAGAAAATGTCTGAATTTCGATAGAACAAAATAATATAATTTTTTATTAATTCACAAAAAAAATTAAAATAGAAAACATATTTTATTATGTTGATTTAACATTTAAATTAATTATTTTGATGCATTAATAAATTAATATTTTAAAACTGTTTTCAATATATTTATATAATTATCATCAAATAATTAATCATTAATAACACAATTATACATTCTCTCATTTTATATTTTTAGTAGATGTGTGTTTTTTTTTTCGTTTTCACTTCAATATATTTTATGGTATGAAAGTGAATTTATAGTTGGTAAATGCAGTTTTTTTGGGGGGAGGGGGTTGGTTCAAAAGTAAAAGATTCAAAGTATTTTTTTTAATAAAGAAAGCAAAAAAAAAATAAGGAATAAACGGGATTTATAGTTATTCATCATTTCATTTTTTAGTTTTTTTTCCATAAATATTGATAAAATAACTTCTTAAAACGCTTGAAAATGTAACACTAAGTTCCACATAAGTTCAAAGTTGCTAAACTAATTATTTGAAAACAAACAGCAAGGACACATAGCAATTTATTTGTATAAGGAATTTGAATTTGAAAAATAACGAATTTGCAAACAATTTTGTAGTTAAAATGTATAAAATGTTCAATTTGAATAGCTCATGATTTAATATTAAATATATCGTTTCTCATAAGTACTAAAATGCCTTATCATACTGAAACCAAATAATTCAAAAATATTTAAACACAATTTCTTTCATAGAAATGTGTATACTTAAAATTCGGACAAAATTATATAATGTATAAATGAAGAAATATAATACTAAATAAGACATTTAATTCTTTTTAGATAAAATATTATTATTGTTAAATTATATCTTAACTTTTGTATATTATAATATAGTCATATTCCTACTGTAATTTATTAATTTATTCTCATATAAAAAAGTTTTTATCAAATGTATACACATTTTGTATCGATACCTGTTAATAATTATACAAAAATATATGTAATTAGACGATTTATATTCAATGTATCCATCCATTAGTACAAATACATATTTAACTAGAATCAATGTTAAATATTTAATAGTTATCTAAATTATTTATTTGTATAATTTGCTTGGCTAAGAAAAACCATTAAATCGTTGTTTGTTCTCTAGGGAATTTCTTACTGTTGACCAACATTAATATATAATTTCTCAGCTGTCAGAGGTTGTACTGTAATTTATTTTGTATTTTTAAAACAATATGTAAAGTAATCATTCTCTAAAACAGTTTATTACACCACAGTCCATTGAAATAATTAAATAACTACTCATTTTTAATGCATAAGGAGACACATATAATTTGTTTTTAGAATAATATTATTTTACAAACATTTTTTTCTGAAATATCCCTAATACCCATCGCTAAGTAGGTACTCATTTGCTTCAAAGTCACCAGTAAATTTTCGTTAACTGAAATGGGTGATATCGATTCAGTTTTAAACATTAATGATCTAGAAAATTCACGTGAATGGTACTAAGATAATTGGTATGTTATTAAGTATTGATTCTTTTTGTATGTTTCAAAAATAATTCTTTACTATAAATATGCATAACGCAATAAACAAAGAAAGAAGCCCTTTTATTATTGCTTTTAAAAACGTGCGAGATTACGTGTATAGATGATTAAAAGGGCAAAATGTTCACTAACAATTCCCTGTAAATAAAGCCTAGTATATTATTTACTACGTAATACTCGTACGCCATATTAGCAAAACGAAATTAGATCTCAAAGAATACATTTTACAAATGAAATCAACGTGTTGGGACTTGGGAATGGGTGTTACTTTTTTCATCTAACTATACATTTTTTTCCTATTATTTGGATCACTTGCTTCGGTATTAAAATATATAAATTCAATGTGAACTTTTATTAGTGGATGGACATAAACAGTTCAAGAACACCCATTTGTGATTATTGACAGAACAATATTGAAATGCTTCATTAGTTAATAAGAAATTAAGTATTTCATTGTTGAATTTTTTCAAGTATAAAATATAATATTATGAGTATGAATATATTCCCAATATCTTTAGGGTTGAAAATTTGACATATTCAGTACACTTAATATATTTTTTAAATCTTAAAACAGTCAAGTATTTGCCTATTTTATTTGAAATATCAGACAAATATTATATATACTTATAATGTATTCATGTGTGTGGTGTGTCTGGATAGTTATAGAAGATAGAAAAAAAAAATTGAAACAAAGAACTTTGAATATCACATTTTGAATACCATTAATTCTAGTTTGATCTCAAAAACATGTTACGGATTTTTTTTTCAGTCAAAAATGACCTATAAGCCATGACGTGTTTTATAAGAAAAAAATGCGTTGAGATTAAAATATGAGATTATAACTTTTACGGGTACTACTAGAATTTGTCAGTTACTCATCATATAAAAATCATATTAGGTATAATGAAAAATAAGCTCTTTACTTTTAAATATTTACCCTTAAGACTCACTGTAATCAAACAACAAAGCTAAACGCATAAAAGTTTATTTTATTTTATTTACGTTACGCCTTCAAAAAAATAATTTAAATAATGTTTTTTCAAGGAAATCGAATTGAACTTTGTTTCGTTCAAATGCTAATTGAAACGAGAATAAAATATTAAAATATGCGGAACGTTACAACGTTTTGTGACAAGTTTAAAACACGGTGCGATTTATTTTGTATAGGTAAAACGGGGGAAATTTGCACACTGATTAATGCCGAAAAAATAAAAATGTAAACCTTTCCCTTTACCCGGGTCCCGTATATCAGTACCTATGTGTAAATGAGAGAACACCTGCAACGTGGTTCGTTAAATATTATCGACTCGGTGGATTCACCTGGCTGGGGAATTTTCGCAAATACAATCGACAGTTGTCAGTCGGGCCGCTCTCGCGCCTCTATTGTTATACCGTCATATTATGCAATTCCAATCCATATTGTTTTTAATCTGCGAGTGACTGGGGATGAATTGAAAAACAAAAATATAGTATAAATACGTTTATAATGTATGCGTGTGAAAAAAAAAAATAAACACAAAAAAATGCAAAAAATAAACCACAGCTTTGACCTTTGTTAGAGATTAACTATAGGTATATATTAATGAATAACGGGCATTAAAAACCAAATTTTCCGAAAAAAAAAACCTGACAACGAGTAAGTAATCGTCTAATCGGCTTACCATACGAGGAGTGCAATTGCAGCTTGGACTGAAATCATATAATATGTGGATGCGTAAATTAATGAACTAAGCTCTGAGACGTCGTGTTTATTGACGACGATGCGTTTTAGTGGCGTAGGTACTAATAAATATTGCATCAATATTTTTTTATATAAAAAATTCCAGTTCTATTAAAAAAAAAAAATATGTAAGCACAGCAATATAATCATATTATAAGACATTATTATAGGTAGCACGATTGATATTTCAATAATGTGCCTATACTGCCGACAATGTTTATTGGAAAACTAATACAGTGCTACTTTCCAATATATTTATTTTGATCATAAGTGTATTTCAAATCACGTTGGGTTTCAAAAATGCTCTGAATACCTATAATATAGGTACAAAATTGTCGATATGATTTTACTGGACATTAGTTGTTCACACGTCATATAAAATAAAATCAAATAAATAATGATCGAACGCAATATGTATCAAAAATTGCAGACATGTATTTAAAGATAACATTTTTTTGTTATAGCCACAACTTATAATATTGGATATTTTTTTACAATTTATAGCACAAGAAAAAAAATATCGTCAATATCTTTGTTAACATTATTTTGTAATAGTTACAATTAATAAGATGATTATTATCGAACTAAGTACTTATCAAACTATGGCTATAACTCAAAATTGTGTGTCAAAATAATGAAATTAAAATAAAGTAGGTATATATTTAAAAAAAAGGTTTGTTTAGATAGAAAAATAGTTTGCCTTTTTATGGTTAAGTGAAAATTTATATATTATGTGTAGAATGCAAAACAACTAATAACCTTAAGAGAAGTTCATATTAAAACAACTATTAAAATAGCTAAAACAAATGTAAATTATCTTTAGATTTCAATTCATTAATTTAGATTAGATATAATATATTATATTAAGAACCAAAAAGCGATCAAAATTTGTTGAAAATTATATTGCGTCAAGGACATTATATTTCTTTAACACTCTTTCTACCCAATAAAGTAATTCCAATCGTATAAGGACATTTCCATTTTTATAGTTTTCTTTTCAACCATAAAATATTTATTTTACTGTACAGTTATCAAACAAATATAATGCTATAAAATATAAAAGAATATTGTAGAATTGAATCCTATATTATTATATTTTTATTATTTCTTAGTTTTAATTACTGTTATTAAACCTAAGTAGGTACTTGACATAATATATTTATTATAATAACCATGGAAGTAATTAAAAATTTCATGTTGATCAACACTGTCTAGTAGGTACGTATGTTTTATACTAGTAAAACTCCTGGAAATACCACTAAATAAGATTTTTAATTATAATTTATTTGGGTCTAATTTCATTCCACTGGTAGAATAAATCTAAATTTATGTTATGACTTATTAAACATAAAAAAAAAAAATGTTTTTCTTTAGATAATATAGGAACCCTTTGGGATGCGATTTAAATGTCCTTTTTAAATGTGGATGCCAGAAAAATAAACTATAAATCTTACTACGTAATAATTTTATTAAAAAAAAAAACAAACAAACTTGCTTTAGTGAAATAATCATATATTTAATTAATTTATAATATTGGGAATAAATGTAAAAATAATATGATTAAATTAGTTCATAGAAACGTGTTGTCAATTTATATTGTTTTAAGAAAACTATAAATTTCCGTTTCTTATTAAAATACTCTGATTTTCAAATAAAAGTGATCATATTTTTTTTAAATAATTATTCTTCATGCATGCATCATGGATGTGAAATAATTTATATTCATCATGAATAATTATTTATTATTCAATTAATCTACTCATAAATGCATACAATACAATCATTACCTATGTGAATCCGTTTTTTCATGAACCCGACGACGTTATTACATTCAAACCCTTTAATTTTTTTTTAAATACTAGACAACAATATGATCATATAAAATATCCTATGTTATTATTATTAAGATAAAAATGAATCAACAAGATAATCAAAACACTATAAATACCACGGGAAATTTACGATGCATATTATACATTTAATTTAAAATATAATATTAGATTACTAAATTACAAAAATCTACTACACTACTACTGACAATAGACGGCTGAACATTTCTATATTATCAAACTGTTAATCCAAATCCAAGATAATATTTATTTAAATATCCCAAATGTGGTATTATAATATTTAGAATGTTTTTTTTTTTTTTAATTATATATTACACTTTGTATTATACTTATTAAATTCTAACAATAATTTATGAATGTAATTAACTAAATAACGAATCGATTGAAATCGATTGAAATGCAATAATATTACTAGAAGTTACTATTGTAATATTATTTATTCATATCATTAAATATAATATAATATCATAGATATAGTTATACATACGAGGTTGAGTATACAATATTGTGCAAAACTAATTGTGAATATGGGTGGATTATTTTATTTTTAATTCATTGATTAATATAATTATATTCCTTTTCAAACAAAATGTTATGTTCCAAGTAGGTACTATATATTATATTGTTGCATATTTAGTTCAACACGAGTTCCCAACAGCACAACTTTCTGTCGCCAAAAAATGTTATTAAAATATTTACCTTATTTATTTAAGTTATATTAAACCAGTGTATAATGTAAAATTTCAGTGACTTATTCGTACATATATTATGGTAAGTCTGAGTATTCGTTTAGTAATTTAATATATATGTTATATATCATATTATAATATGTTTAAAGTGAACTGTCTTACAATCGTTGATAATAATATACCTAGTATTTTATATTTTACTACCTAAATCCTCTACACATTTACTTTAACAATACAATGTATATTAAGTTCATAATTTCTTGATACATTATACTCCATAATATTATAGTCAATTTATTTCCACTTTGATACTTATTAATACCCATGACGTAATTATGTTTAAAGTGAGCATGCACTGCAATATAACCATTTGAGTGTTTCCGTTTGAAACTGAATTCCGTTTTATGTAAATTCAGTATTCAGTACTTTTCACTCTTCAGTTTTCACATTATAAAATAACTTGAATACAGTATTAAGTAACTATATTAAACACGTATACATTGTCATAATAGTTCTAAGTAGGTATTCTTTTTTTTAAAAATATGACCTATTAATAAATACTATGGAAACTAAGGCAAAGTTCCTGGCTTTTATACAAACCATGTTAAAACTAAATGCTAGTGCATTTCTGAAATGTTGAGAGCCTAACAAGTTATACTTAGAAAGTGCTCCACGTCGTATACAATCTGCCTACCTATTAATCTAGTGTTAAAATATATCTTGTCAAAGTATAATATATTATAATTAAATTTACTTCCGAATTTACTCTATAGTCTCAATACATCTCCTCATCAATATTGATTGCGCCGGGGCTCTACTGCGAAACGTAAACGAACAAAATTAAAAGGTCAGATGGACCGTCTGTTTGGGTAAACAATACTTAAATTAAATATGGACCATTCCAGGGAGCAAAAAAATTGTTTGTACAGCGCGAGAAGCCGACCGTTTCTCACAGAACTCAACACCGATCACCTGGCGTGAATCCAGAGGTCCGTAATTTATATTTATCTCCGAGATGCACCACAAACACAAATAAACCAAAGCCTGGAGCGTTTCCAGTGCATGCAGAAATTACGAGAAACAAGCGATCGGCTGTGTGTACATCGTCGAATAATAACATCTTCCCGTGATCGTATCACTCGTCACTGTATTACCATTGTCACCGTTCGCCGAGACACGTTTAGCGTGCGAAACGAAATACAAATCCGTATCAATTGGACGTTTTGTGTACATATTATGTATATATACATGTATATAATATATACGACGGGAAATAGCGATAAGGGAAAACGGAAGAGGAAAAAAAATACAGCACGGCGACAATAAACACTCGCACAAACACGCATGGTCGGATGTAACACGTAATTGCGTCGTACAGTGCAAGGCATACACCTATGACGTGTGTGTGTGTGTGTGTGTGTGTGTGTGTGGGTCGGAAGAGGTATATAACAACGACGACGACGGTCACTCGAGCAGTAGACCCGCAGAGTAATAATTGACAGCGGTGTCGATAGTGCCGTTCGAAGTGGGTGCGAGATGGCTGAGAGCGGATGCACGGAATGTACACATCCGGTTCGGGCGGCATTAAAGGGTGCGTCTTTTCACCGACGGAAATACCCCCGTCCGGCGGTGGCTATTTCAAACGTCGGCCGCCCGACCCCGAACCCTATGCCGTCCCACCGTCATAACCACCGCCACCGCCTCCGCCGCCGTCGTAAACGCGCACAGGACGCACACCAATTCGACGGCGGTGGCAATAGGACTTACACGGAACAGCAGCAGGAGCAGCAGTAGCAGTAGCAGTAGCAGCATCAGCCGCCGCCACCGCCACCGCCGCCTGTGGTTGTCAAGGCGACGGCTTGAGAAAGGTGCCGAAATCGCTTCGCTCTCGTTTTCCGCCCCGGGTCCAGTAGCTCGTCACGCGTGAGCATCGCACCACACGGTCGTCGCGTAAACACACGTGGTCGCGTCTCGTGGTCGTCTCAGTCGCGTGTCATTCACGCCCACCCGTACCAGCCGTACATGTGGTGGCCGTCCTGGTTTCGAGCGGCCGTCGCCCTCCTGCTGCTGATGTGCTGCTGCGGCCGGTATACGCCGTCGTCGCGGTGGCCGTCCGCCGGTCGGGCAGACGCCTCGGCCGTCCGCTCCGGAGGTGGCGGCAGCGAAAAGGACCGCAGTGGTGCCGCCGGCGGCGGTGCGGTCGGCGGTGGCCGGTGGAAGCACAAGGGCGTGGGCGTCGGACTCGGCGGTGGCGGCGTCCGCTCGTCGCACCGCCGGCCGAACGGGGCTGACAGGCGGCCGGAGATGGACCTGAACGTGGGCATGCTGATGCCAAAGACCAGCTTTGGGGTTCGCGGTTACCTGCGTGCCATACACGATGCCATCCAAGGCATCAACAAGGCGTACAAGAAGAACCACACGACCAACTTCAGCAAGATCTACGACTTCGAGGAGCGGAATGTCAGGTCCCAGATGATGTCCCTGACTCCCAGTCCCACAGGTCGGTACGATTGAATAGTGTTATGATATCGTATGGTTATAAGGTGTGGTGGTTCAGGAGGTAATTTTAGAAGGGGGGGGGTGGACCAAATTGGTTTTATCATACTTTACACACTTACATTTTTCTACGTGCGTTTTTCTACTTTTAATAATTTCGACAGTAGGTAGTGGAAGAACCGACACTTTGTGCCTTGTGGAATGACATACTATTTTATAATTGGTATACAACAGAAAAAGTTAAGCTGCTATCAAAATATTTGATATATAATAACAAACAACAATATGTTTGTTATTTATGATAGCAATTAATCCCAATTAACCAGACAGCAATTTTGGTATGTATGTGTCATGTGGTTAATCGTTTGAAGACAGCTGACAACAATATAAAGCAACAGACGTCAAAATTGATAACATATTTCAAAAACCATGATCAATTATCTATAACTACTAAAAACCTTAAAAAATTGGTAACATTAAGAGTACCTTTTTTACCAAAAAATTATACTTTATACATATTATTATATCGAATTCACATCTTAAGTCAAAATACTACATTAGCAACATGTTCTCAAGATACCTTAGTACAAGGTGCTTCGATTTGGGCTATGGAGAGATGGCAATTGGCAATCGCCACGTCACTCCAACCCCCCCCCCCCCGACCATAAAATCCAACACTGATTCAATCACTATCGCACTAATATATTGTTTACATGCAGTTGTAGGTGGATTTAGGATTGATCAATGGGAGTGACGAGGATTTATAAATTATTTTCGACATGTTCACGCATATACAGTCGCATATTATTATAAACATCGTGCAGGGATCTCCGTTAAGCACGGATCGGATTCGCATTCCGTGATGAACTCACGATCCGCTCAGGAAATCCCACCACCACTACCACCCCCACCACCGCCATTATACTGATTACACCGGAAATGCGAATTTAATCTGCGATCGCCGTTCAACGCATGTTATTTGTACTCCTGTTGCGGTCCCACTTGGTTATGTTCGTGTATCGCGACGTCGTCGGAAATCACGATATTATTATTACGAGACAATGTAGTAGGTAGTAGGTACAATCAAATACGAAATGTTATCTTTCTATGTATTATTACAGCCGACACCGTAATACTTAATACGCCCCTAATCCGGCCCGACGGGAAATCGTAAGAGTCCTTCACCCAAGAGATCGTAACATGCTTCGATTCTGTAGTACAACATAATATATATTTATTGTGTGTGTGTGTGTGTGTGTTTGTCTACTGTTGTGTATACAGCTCACACGCTCAAATCGTTGGACTAAAATTTTTAATGCAATTATTTGTCTAATCCACATCGTTACTAATTACAAACGACAGTTTGAAATATTTATGTGTAATGACAGTTTTATCTGTTTGTTTGTGTGCTGCCGCCATTTCAGGGCAGCTGAATTATAATCGTGATGAACGCAAAAACTAATGCAATTTAATGGTGGCCCACACACACGCACACACACGCGCACACGGTCTACGTGATCTGATGTCTGATTATTGGCCTTACGTATTAACATAATATCACTATAATTTATCATCAGCGGGCAGGCTATTATTCATATAAGATATACAACACCACCAATGCCGCTCCACATGTGGATGTTAAATGATACTTAATGATACAAAAACCATATTTTTAACCTAGAAACGTTTTAGAGTTATTAATTATAAAATTTAAAAGCAAATATTTAACGTGCTAATTTCAAAACGAACGTGAATAAATCTGTATATAGGTAAGTATTTAAAATGCGATTTCCCATGCTATAAGGATCGTAGCAGTTATGACGTGTCGACGGTTTACATTTTTGTTTTCAGTTAATATAAAAAGTAGGATATTATAATTTAAAGGTTGCCACTTCTATAAATGCAAAAACGACAGTTAAATACGATTTTCTGAATAAAATATAACCGTGGTCTGTTTTTTTTCAGTGTGCGATAGTACAAAATTATAACGAACCAGCACGTAAACATAATTACAGTCATTGGAACGTAAACATTTTCACATAGGTTACCTACTACAATAGTATACAATACATTTCAGGTTGATTGAAAAGTGATTAAATCGAACTACAATAGTACAAATACGGTACACTAAAAAATTAAAATCATCAACGCAAGCTGATGAAATCACTCCTCTATTTCACCGACCTTAGTCATAACAACAGCTGTTCCGTTGTACTGCTAAACTTTTATTAACAATAACAACTATCCAATCATTATCTGCGGTAAGATAAATTAAATTAAAATAAATTGTTTGATGCAATCGGTTTTTAATTAATTTGATTTCGGCACAGTACAATCGTTTTTCCCGAATTAAGTATTGCGTTTTAATTTAATAAATATTATTATTACGAATTATAAATTTATAATACAATTGAATCTCATCGTAACTACGAATAGGTAATTTAAATAGTAGTGTTTAGGGTTTGCAGATATGATTACTATATCATTCATTAAAGTTCTAATTAAATTATATCTACTAATATTTTTTACAAAATATGTACCTCTTGTCAATCATCAACATAATATAATTGTATAGGTGATGTGTAAATAATATTTTAAGTAATTTTTTTTTATATAATAATTATTGTATAAAAATCTTCACTATTCATATAATACAATAAATATAATACATAAAATAATTTTGTTGCTTTATAAAAATATGAGTTCATCCTACCATATTCGCTCAAGATACATTTTATTATGATAAACTTGTTTTTACACATTTTACTCAGACCTTGTCAAGAGATTAAAAATAGATAAAAAAAATTGTATAACCTACCTATATTGTAGTTATTGTATTGTACCCACCTATATTTTGGAATATGGATACTCAACGTTAATATTTATCCAAATATTGATACCTGTTACGATAATACCATCAAAAGTTCATATTATTGTACAGTGTACACGTTATAATAATATTAACAAACAAAAGTATTAAACTTCCATTTAAGTTATTGAAAACCTGGCATTGAAATTGTCCATTACAATATATCATAATATTATATTAAAGGTGCGTAATATTATGCTTTTTTGTGCAAAAGTAATTAATATTCATAACAATATTACGCAGTATAATTAATTATTATACAGCTAGCTAGGTAATATAATTATATTATTCAATTTTAGATCAAGATCAAATTCGTAAACCAGAAACTAGCACAGAGTTGAATATTGAAAAATGTTTACTGCTTCGGCAGGTAATGGCTGATGACAGACACAATGCTAAAAAAAAATGACAGTTATACATGACTGAAAACCAATGCTTTCATCGCTCATATGTGCTCCAAAACTAATAAGAAAAGTAACATTTTTGAATAATTCTACTACCTACATATTTTGAAATGTGTTATTTCATGCCGTCGGTAGTGTAACCGAACAATTTGAACACCAAAAACTTTCAACGAGATAATTTATTTATATTTCTGTTCGAGGTTTCCGTGAAAATCCCACGCAGAAATATCTGTATATAAAGTTTAAATTAGACATCGGCTACATTTCAGGCTTTGATGAACTCGAGCTTTCCGACATAGCCGATAACAACAAACCATGCATAAAATGTAAAGTCAGTCGGGAAACCCCCACGGAATTCGTTCCAAATGATCGGCATAGTGGGGTCACGTATAACGCATTGAGACCTAGTCAAATGTTAGCTAAGCCTATATTGTTGTGAGTACTTTTGACTAGCTAGACCATCACAACTTGCGAGTTTATTACACTAACGCATAGTGATATATAACTAAGCTCTCGTCGTTTTTCAAATGGACACTGATAATTTGTTGAAGTAGCTATACACTTTAACTAGGTACGTCGGTTGTTTTAATTTATATTCAGCCCTATAATATTGCGATTATTTTGTAATAAACCTTGGAAAACTTTTAAAATAATTAACCAAAAACTTCCATTAAAGCAATATACATAATATATAATTAATTAATTAGGTCCTAGATGATACACTATATTATCATACACTTGTTTACTTACATTTATTATTTCGTATTCCTATTTCCTAACTATTCTATTGTATATTCGTATGTGCATTTAAGGTAGAGTTACATGAGTCTATATTTTTCATTATACAAATAATAATATATATATGTAATTATATTATTAGACTATATTATTTACTACCTAACAATAATAGTCGGATAGTCCATAATAATAGGTTAAAGTTGACTAGGGACAATAATGATTAAAAAACATTATTGATCGAGTTGGTATCTAAAGTATAAATCAATAGTTTTTAGCTTATATTTCTCCGTGCATGTTTCATTGATAATAATAAATAAAAATAAATATTATTTTCTATCATTAATATTTTTTTTATAAATGTCCATACAATACGCTTTATAAGATTAACTAAAACCTCATTATTTTTAAAAAGTCAGGATTATGTGTTTCGAAAGATTGCATGGTTTTCATATAATTTAAGTAAAAACATTAAAATATTATAATATCTATGATTTAAAATTGAAGTAACTGTTTGTAAATAGGTTTGATTCCAATAAAATATTTACTATCCGGGTGCTTCAAAATATTTTGATTAAAATATATAATTTTTAATTGATTCTCAATTATTCTGTGACTAACTATTTCTTACCGTTAAAATTACTTTTTATAGATCAATACTTTATATTATGCAGTTATTTATGTTATAACCTAGACAATGCACATAAATATAATATAATACATTATGTACAGTGTAGGTACATTACGGTACATTATATCATCGAATATTGTTGTGTTAAAAATTAAAATCAATTATTAAACACAAAAAAATTACCTTTGGGTTTCATATTATTAATTGTATTCAAAGGTTCAGTTACAAAAATAATCACGGATAGTTAATGTTTACAAGGAAAATGATCATAAATTTAAATAATTTGGCCGTAAACAATGGTGTACTTCTACACTACTACTAGTCCATATTTTCTTGTCAGTATTATATGGTACAAACTTTGTTAAACAGTATACACATTGTATGCAATTTAAACATGATAAGTACGATTCATATGAACCTTCAATTTCAATAATTGTTTTTCGGTAAATAGAAGATCTGCTTGATAAAAATGTATTGTGAGAAATATTTAACGTTCGTGTAACCTAAAATACTTTTAAAATTAATGATATAATATTATTTCATGCTCCCATAGTTTATACTTTATAGTAGTGACGTTGATTTAGATAAACATAATCAATCACGATATTATTTTAATTGCGTGTTTTAGACACATGAGATAAATAATAGAAGGTAGGTATTGTAGTGATATAAAACTACAGTCAACATATTGTTTATAAAATATCCATATTATTTACGATTGGTTTTTACTTCGTTTTATACATTTAACAAAATGCCTATAGAATATCAACCAATTTAGGGGCTATTTGTACTGATTTTATATACATTTTAAACATTTAAACACCGTCACTCAAAATAACGCACACACCTGTTGTGCAATATTTAATACCTACGTCGGTGTTATTTTATTTAAAGTTATTTATACGCGTTTAAAATTATTAGTGATAGAAGCACGTATTCAAGGAAATCGTGCATATCCTAACTATTAATCTTGTATGATAAATTTTAAGGAAATCAGAGCGTGTTTAGTGTTACATTTAGTATCATCCGGCTTTTCGGAAAGCCATCTAATTATGTACCTACAATCTACATTATATTACGTAGTAGTTGTAAACCTACTTGCAATTATTATATTGTCCCTAAAACCACTTAATTATGCAAATAGTTGAAGTTCTAATGCTCGAAGTTACCATATTTTATTGTTGGAAATACACCATTTAATAATATTATTAAATTGGTATTCATTTAAGAATTTATTATAATTAAAATGAAATGCAAATTATCATTTAAACCACCAGTTGATGAACACAAAATACACATTACACACATCAATCATTATTTATTAAAATAACAAATATAGGTGTTTTCATTAATGAACTATTAATCATCAATTAGAACTTGAAACTGTTGAATGTATGTAATGTTGAAAGAAGCCAAGTGAAGGTCTATGCCGAATCACATAATTGATTTTCTATATTATTTTCATATTAAAACTATAGCAATGCAATGATTCGCTTGAACAATTGGATAAAATACTCGTCAGAAGTAAAAAGGTCCATTTATGGTGGATGTAAATTGTCCCTCTGAATATATTAATATATGTGTTTAAAAATACTCTAACCAATGTGAAGAAATTGATTTTACATGACGTCTTAAAATAATGTTGTTTAAGAGTTTTCTACGATGCAACATTCAACTTGATAAAAAACTTTTTAGCACCGTACGTTTTGTTCTGCAAGTAATTTCCATCTTCGTTCCCCTCAATTACCACTCTTTTATAAACGGATCACAGGCATGGCGTGATAATTGTAGAGGACTCTTAAGTTTTTTTTTTTTTTGAAAGAAGATTTTTTTAAATAAAAAATAACTTGGGGTGATGATGTGACGTAATCATTTTTTAATCGTGTATAGCAAACTCTTGGAAATAATAATCTTTGTTAAAGCTGAGAAGCACTTGGATTTAAAACTTAGAAGAAAAATATATAGATCATCTTATATAGTAATTATTATTATTATTATTTTAATTATGTTCCTATATCTATAATAACAATAATACTATTATTATCATAATAGAAAACTTTAAATCATTAAATTTTTTTTTACCATCATACATAATTATGTGAGTCATTGATTTTTAAGATTTCCTTCAGCGTATAATTCATTAAAAAAAAAATATCTGTATTACAAATAAAAATAGTTTTTTTTCCTAAAGCTGTATAATTTATAAATATAATATTTATGTATGGTTTTCAGTTTTGTTTATTGTTTATTATAAATTTAATAGTAAATGTTCTTTTTTAATCATATATTTATTACGTCTTATAGGAGATTTTACATAATTATTAATATTCTTATATTGAATATGAAGTATAATTCTAAGCCATCTAGGTTTTATTGCTGTAAGGGAATTCTAAGTTTGTGATGCCTACGTAAAAATAAAAATTATTCAAGATCCTATCGGAGTCAAAATAAACATTATAATATTTAAGTAAAGGAAAAAAAGCACCTTACCTAATGCGTTATACTAGCTGTGAGTTTTTGAAAAGTTATCAAAAATCAATGATTACGTTTTTTGTATAAGTAGAGTATCATTGCGTATTACGAGAATAATGTGAGTGCATTGTTTGAAACGAAACAGCCGCAGTTTAAAATAATAAAAGTTACGAATGACGGTGAAAATGGAGACTAAGTAACAATAAAAAAAAAAGTTAAATGTATAATATAATACGAATCTATACATATATTATATTTATATATATGGAGAACAAAGAGGGACAACAAAACGGACCGTTTAAGTATTCTAATTTATTCTTCGGTATTAAAATGAAGAATTGCACATCACTTTTTGAGAGACAACGCAACAAGGCTTTCAGGTAGGAGTAGGTATCTGTGGATTTTTTAATAATTTGCCACGGTCCAAAACGGATTTCGCCTGTTTATATTATAGGGATGAAAGACTATGGGGTGCTTTATAACATGGATATCGCCATAATGCCATCGCATAAACAGCAAACACTGCTGTAATGATATTCTAGATTAATATTCTTTGTATAGTGACACTAGCATGGCTAATGATAAAATGTAAAGTACCTAATATAATATAATGGTTACTCGGTGATGTTCTTATTGTTTACATTAGTTTTGTTTTAATGACAATATAATATAATATACTATATACATGTACGTTAGTGGGAAGTGGATAGTGTTAATTTAAATTATCAGATGGTGAAATTGTATCATTTATTGTAGAATATGATTGCAGTGATACTTTTGCAATTATTTCAAAACGTCATGTGGTTTCAAACGAACCAGAGATTAAATAGAATGTAAATAAAATAGCATAGGTTGCTGAATAAAATATAGAATTCGTAGAAATTTGTTAGAAATCTAACAGAATTCGTTTAGAAAATAAACGCTCTTATTTATATTATAATATGATTATCATTTTTAGTTAATGATCTATGCATTAGGTTTTTATGAAATTAACAGTAAAAATAAAAAATAAAATAATAAAGGTGACCACTTAATTTATCGGCAAATGGATGAAATAAATAACAGCTAGGTAATAAAACATAAACATACTATCCGTTTTGGTGTGTAATTGTGTAAAATATTTAATAAACAAAACAGTACATTTTACATTATGATTACATTTGATTAATAATGTTCGTAAATTGTATCCATAACTAATGAGAATGTATTAATCACACATAATAATATTATTTATAATCTTCATATTTACCTATATATGTATATGTATAAATATAATATAATGATTATAATCATATTTTAAGCAGTTAAATAATTATACTATTCCCTGAACATAATATAATTATTCACATTAAAACCAATAGAATGTCATACAGTAACACAACAAAGACTAAAACATCTGTTTTTTCCCACTATATCCAAAAATCACCAGAGTTCTTGAATCTTGATTAATACTTATATTATGTATGTTTTTCATTTACCATACCGTACATGAATATTGAATCATAATAATCTACTAAGTTTGCATCTCGCAAACGGTTCAATTATTCTGTTAAGTACCTATATGAACACAAAGGCTACGGCTTGAGAAATATTTTAGCAACATTTCCATACAGCTTAGTTGTTGTTTTAGAGACAGGTAATAAGATTACAATTTTGAAAATATATCAGAAATACTTACATTTTCACTTAAAAATAATATAAATAAAAAAATCATAGGTACCTTGTATTCTAATCAATGAGTAATACAAATATTTTGAATATTAAAAATTATAAAAGAAAAATGTACTATAATACCATATGATAAATAAATCTTAGCTAATAATAACTTAAATACAATTTTAATTATTTTAACATTTTCATAAGTAGATACATTTACCTAAATTTTATCTACAAATATTTATGGTGTTGATTATTAAATATTACAGACATATTTGTTGAAATGAATAATTTATAAACTTCATAGTCACATTATATTCAATAACCATTATTATAATATATGATAAATAAGTTTGTCTTGTTATATTATTATTACAATTTACAAATAAAAAAATTTAAGCGTGTATTTGGGGCTGAATAATATTAGTCATAACTTGAAACACGTTTCCATATTTCCGATTTCCGTTGGAATTTTTAAACTGATTTTAAGTTCAAACACTATTTTTTTTAGATTGTTCTATACAAATTTCTAAATGTTCTATTATTTAATTTAATATTTTAGTAATATATACAATAATACGTAGTATTATATAAGATGTTCAAAAAATAAATTACAAACAGTAGGTGGGTAAGTAATATACACATAGACACGCTATAACTTATATCAACTTGATGCTATTTTTGAAAATTAAAAACTATTGTTATTGGCTTTATTTCAATATTATACTTGATTCTGTAATCCGTGATTATCAAATTAAATAAATAATTAAAACAATAGCTGATTAAATTCTAAGATAAATGCAATTAGGTATTTGATTTATTGGGTTGGAACAGAATAAATTTATCATTGTAAGATCTGTTGCACACTCCAGTCAAAATGTATCAATTACAATAAAAAGTAATCAAGTAAGTAAGCATTATTTTATTTATTTTGTCTTTCTGCTATATTAAAAACTATCAGAGTTGGATCATATGCTCTATAACCTATATGACATTATTTCATGGTCACATTTTATAGATGTATTGAATTATTCAAGGATTTACTTAAAAATTAATTTTAGATGCTTTCCAGTGTATTGTATTTGTCCATGCAACTATAAAAGTGACGAGCTCATATAAAACATAAATATTCTACAGAATTGACAGTAAATCATCAAGAATATATATGGTTTTAGTGTGGTTTTATAAAAACAATATAATATAATCTATAATATTTCAAGCATTCCTAATTTCTATTAATACAACATATCTGTAATATCTATATAAGAATTATTCTGAATTGTGTAATATACAAAAAAACCAAATATGTTTATTGAGAATTATTTTATATAAAAACGAACTGTGAATCTCAATAATAATATGAACTCTGGATGTATCGAAAAATCATGAAAAAAAACCAATTTCCCATGAATATGATTTTTATATTTTCAGAGCATTTTGAATAAAAACATTTTTGTTACACAAAATAATCATTTCAGATTCGAAGAAACGATATGGTTTTCATTGACATTTAGCTTGCTATTTTTTTTTCGTTACGTCGGTAGTGATCCCGTTTTGAAGAAAAAAAAATGATAATCAAATAAAAGGAAAAGTTGAGCATAGTCCATCCTTCATATTGTAAATTGCTGGGTACGATGTTAGTTTAAAAATGTTATAAGTAATTGGAATTTCTTAATAGTTTTTCGAATAATACGAAATATCAGTGACATTTTCAGCATACTGTTTACTAATAAAATAATAATATACTATTATAATATGATGATTGTGTAGAGAAATCTCTATGATTACCCATCGGGTTTATCCTGGATAATTTATCAAGCATAAAACATTAGAACGCATACGGCAATATATTTTATTTCAAATTATATAATATTTTGATGTTTCGTGGTATAAAACATTATTACGATTTTTACTTGCCGTAATATTTGTTCATTTCATGGATATTATTGGATTAGTAATAACCAATGGATATTAAAACTAAATTCAAATTATTTGTGTACCTACGTGTAATGTGGATCTATATTATTATCAATATATAAATAATTGAACCCTATAAAATATTGTTTACATTTCCATCCAAACAAAATAAGGTAGATGTAATAACTAATAATACACGGAAGTAAAATAAATATCCAAATGGCGAAATATTATATGTTTTTATTATATATATTTTTACTAACTGAATATCGGCTTCGCCCATGGACAATTTAAAAATAAAAATTATTAAATGATAAAAATGGCTTACCGGGAAATTGGTACATTGAAATATATGAGTGCTCTCCCCATAGATTGTCAAAAATGGTTATAGACCGTAGAGCGGCACTATGACATCATTAGGGGAGGTATATTTTGAACAAAACTGACACAAAAAAATTGCAGAATTATTCAAAAGTTTCGTCGAAAAAATGGAAAAACAATATACAACGTATGTTTTCCCCTACATTACCCTGCCAAAAAATGGAAAAAGATGACGCTGTGACACTTTGTGGAAAGTCGTATATTTGCAACCACTTTGTAAAAAAAAATCGTGATAATCAACAAAAGGTTCACCGGAAAAGTGGAATGACGAAATATATTTGCCCTCCCCTCTCTTCAACCGTCCAAAAATGTAAAAATGAGCACCGTATTAGGACCCTTTGTTGGGTATTTGGAACATTTTAACTAAACAAAATATGTAATTGTAAAAAGTTCAATAATGTCAACAGTAACATGGTACATACAAATTACCTTTTTTTTGTTAAGTATAAATAAGGATAAGGATTCATAATATTACTATTAGGAACTTATATCTTTAAACACAATATCATCTAAAAAACCTGTCTTAATTAAATATCTTATTTATGTTGTAGAATATTTTCATTTACATTATTTCTTTATTGCATTATTGCACTTTATACATTTTATCAAATCTTTATCTAATTACCTAGAAGATATGATTTTTTTAATTCTTTGGTCTATTTAAATATACATTTTTTTCGTATGTCCTTTATATTTAAAAACATGTGGTTATATACACAAAACATCAATTTATTTCGACCACATTTCACTCAATATTTTGTTTAAAGATTCAGAAGTAAAGATTGTAAAGCAGTAATGAATATTGAATAATGATACAGACGTTCGATATTTTATGAACTCTCCGGATAAATTATAAATATTGACCCCTAGGGGATATCATACAAAAAATATTTCACTACTTGGGAAGTTAATATTAGTTTGATAAATACTAAAGCCCCTTTTCTTTTAAAACTTGTATTTTCATCGAAAATAAACTTAAAATTATTATTAAAGTAATGTGTACATTTTGATTCTCAATTTATTTTTGTAAGAACTTATTTAATTCAAATTCACTTAAAAAAGTATAAATAATAGTAAAAATGCATTTAAATCTGGAAAGGTTTGAATCCGTCTTATAGAATTTCCTATTCATCTAAACATTCCACATAACATTATCATTATTGAAAAGATTTTGGTATGCAACTTTAGTAAAAACCATTTTTGTAAGAAGTAATTTAAATGTAAATAAGTACACCACTACGACATAAAAATGAAAACAGTATTTTGAATATTGTTTTTATATTATGTACATAAAAAAAAATGCTGATACTAAATTTGGATAGGTTGCTAAATCGGACGTGGATTGATGTATTCATATTTTTCAGTTATGTTTTTGACCATTACTCTTGAAAATCTATATGAGACGAGGATAGCTTTGCTCACACAAAAATCTTAGGGATTAGTTTTAAAATGCTTGATGAGCGCTTGTATAATATATTCCTTCCATTTTGAAAAATTCCACGAACATTTTTATAGAACTCCAGAAATGAAATATATTCAATCAATCCATCTAGTTTATAATCTGGAACCACAAAAAACTGATAAATTCATTTTGAGTTATTTTCCTATACATCCGAAAATATATATTATGTAGGTACAAGTTATAAGAATTAACTTTTCTTACTGGTTATACAGAATATTTAGTTGTGTCACTGTAACAAAAATATATTTTGATAAAAATGTCATAAAAATGCATCTAGAATGCTTACATTGACGTATTGTAATAAATGTGATCGGGATGATAAGATAATTTAGAGTTGTACAATGCCAACGGTATTAAATTGTGCTGAAATCACTTATATAAAATTATTCAGGTGATATTGTAATTTCCTAAGTAATATTTATCCATCCGAATAAGGTACCTTTGCAGAACTCTATTTACTGTTATTTTATATAATGATAATTATTATTGAAGTCAATTCGCCATTTCTGTCCAACAGACATAATGTACCCAAATCAAATTCATTGCGTACAGCATTTGTATATTTTGGTTTCCATTTGGTATCCTAATGTTTTTACATTCAATAATATTCTACTCTCTCTCTCTCAAAAAAAATGATTTATTAAAAACTGTAAAAATATAAATTTATTACCGCTTCTCCTTGTATACTATTAAAACTTATGGGGAGATCGATGTACATCGAACTTTAGTGGCTTTTTTCTACGCTCATATATACTTTTAAAATAACTACCAAAACAATAAAACATAATGGTACACTATTAACACCATGCTTATAGAAATGCGTATACATTTTATGTACTGTATGGCTCTAAGAATTTGTTCAATATCGTGACCTACAAAATGTTAATCGTATTGTATGTGATGTGGTATTTTATTTCCCTCGAGATTTATAATTTAAATATATGTATAATTTATATATTATGCGTATACTATATATATATTAAAAAGTAAAATCACTTTTTGTGTCTAAACTTTTTTACTTTTTAGTATACATATTTCGTATGATTGTTAGAGCAACACAACATGAACATTTTCAATTTTATTTTCACCTAAGATTATCATCTAAGGATTTTGTAAGGGCATTCCAATCAGCTTTCCTAAAGTTTCATCTCGGTCTTAGCATTGTTTTCACTTGGGGAATCCGGATGCCGATTTGTATGCGTATTGGTCTGTATTGGCTCTTTGGGAAATTATTTAAGACAGATCGATGAGCTTGTACTGTTATTCCATTATTATCATCTGAAACAATATTGGGGTCCGGATTATAACCTCGATTCCTTCGTCCCAAGTAAAAATTATGTCTATTTTTCCACTGAATATCATCTGCCTATTCTCAGTTTCGATTCATTCACTCAAAGCCTTTTTATTTTCGTCATTAGATTCATAACCCTAATATTAGTAGGATTGACTATTGAAATCGCCAGCTAGTACTGAGAGGTCTTGATTAGATGGTAAGGTTGAACATTTTTCATTTGGCGGCTCATATATAGACGTTTAGTATAGCTATACAAGGCACCTTTGTAGCAATAACGGAAACAGGCCTATCCATCCTTGTGCATAAGTGACTGGAGTTAGATATATAGTTTCATGTACAAGTAACCGTTCCATAATGTTTGTGATGTGTGGCAGAAGTGAGATTATTGCTTGTATTTTTTCTCCGTCTGGAACGTGATTTTCTCGTTATAGAAATATATCTACTTTAAGTTCTCGTAATAATCGAGGTAAATAGCTACTTTTATCTCTGATGAAGCCTTCAATGTTTAGTGGGAAAATAATTAGCTGAGAGCCAAATCTCGAGTCAAAGATCCTTGAAAAGAGCAGCTTTTGGAGTATCTGCGTGTGCGTGTTGCTCATAATTGCTATGAGTTCTAGGAGACAGTACAGCAGACGGTAGTGATAAAATCTTTTGCATCTAGGATGTTGCCTTGGGCACACTACGTGGAAGCGATTTAGCTTTGTACCTCGGTTTTTATTCTAATATTTGTCGAATTGTAGACTGTAGACAGACAGTCTACCTGCACATATTTAACTTTTGATATTTATTATTAGACCCTATTTAATTTGATGACACCAACTATAATACTATGTTCTAAAATCTATTGTACCTACTATATAATGGTATCGCAATAATTTATTATGTTTATGTCCATAAGACAAATTATAAGGTTATTCTTATTTCAATATAGCTATTAATTTTAAACAACTATTGTAGGTACCTATAGGTAGGTACTATATTAGTTATATAAATAATATTATGACATATAAGTATAAATAGTGTTATTCAAATTAGGAGTAAGTAAATATTGTTTCGTTCAGTACTTTTATTTTAAACTTCTATTAAAAATAAATAACATTTTGAAAACAATAGTGAAGATTTAAGTTTAAAAAAAACCAGGAAAGTCGCTCTCCTGTTTATTAGGTGTCGATTGTATATTTGTACATCTATATTAAGTAGGTAGGTCACTATTATAAAGACGTAATCCCTATTACGGATGTGTTAAATATTTAAATTTGAATTAAACGTCAACCATTCAATGATAAAAATTATACTGTAAGTCTATATTTCTAAAGATATTATATCATTAATTTATATTTTTATTCATTTTACAGTATATTGAATTCATTTTTTCTAACAAAAATCACATACATTATACACAGATTCATATAATATAATTTTAGGTGATATTTACGTATTAATCAATATTAACGAATTATAGAACAGGTTCATCAAACTCCGATAAATAGCTTACAGTTAGTTTTAATAATTAAACATTTAAAATTATATATAATATAAATAATACAAAAATGTTCCATGTCTCTACGGTTA
>JANEHU010003203.1:0-16898 GCA_027563435.1 Nasonovia ribisnigri | reverse complement strand
AAAGAGATGCGCTTTTGTATCCTAAGTAGAAATATTTGTTCACGCTATGTGACCAAAACCACCCTCCAGATAATGTTTCAATGTTGGTCTAAAATAAAATTGTTGGAATACGTTATAAAGTTGCTCCAAATCTCAAAACTTTCCTAGTATTTTAGAAACCATATTAAGCTAAAAACAAAATCATTAAAAATGTTTCTTAAAAAAAGTATTTTCACCCGCATGTTATAGGTACACATAGTGTGTCTTAAAAGTGTACAAAATATCAAACATTAATTCAGCAGTTATCATTGAAATTGTTAGTTTTTAATAATAATAATATCTCCAATAGAAAAAAATTAAATGATCAGTTGAAATTAATAACAACATGTGAGACGGAGACGATACATGCTGATAAATAATTAATATAATTATGACTTTTCCGCCATCCCCCGCCCAGGCATAGCAGAAACCTTCGGGTGGCCAATCAAAATTCTGCAAAAAAAAAAAAAAAAATTATGAATTTTACAATATTTACATCCAATCATACTTTCAAGTTGTGATCACAGTTATTGTGTCAACCTTAGATCATATACCATGAATGGCCCTTATCCCGATAATCTGTAGCACATATAAGTGACAATGGTATGAATCTAGTTGGTATTATAGGTAGTTGGTATATGTACTGTCAATTTGATGTGTTTATTATAAAATGTAAATTAACTCTAAAAGCCAGAAATTACATTTATTTATAATCACAGTTTTACTTAAAGATTAATAAAAATAAATATGCCTAAATGCTTCTAATATCTATACACCATCAATTTTTTCCTAAACACGGAACTCTTTGATGTATAAAGTTGAATTTTATAAGATCCGTGGATTCATCATATTGGCGTATAATAATATTATATTATATTATATTATAATATCTATCATTATATTCTATGGCAATTGTCAAAGTCGTTGCGGAAGTAACAGCCGATTAAAAATTCTAAAATGTTCATAATCGAAACTGATATGAACAAAAATTATACTGCGTTTCGTATTGTTTTATTTTTCACAAATCACAATATTTTCAGATATGTATCATGGGCGTTTTCAGAGTGACGTCGTAGCTAATAGCTATATAGTGAACACGTCACGGATTCCGATGAATGCTGAAAGAATCGATGTTTGAATGTAAGTTTGTTTTATATATATTTGGGGCTCAAATTTACTTTTTTAAGTTAAATTAAATATTTTAGTTCCGAATTCAAAATGTATAAAATACGCGAGGTCGAATAATACAAACGGCATAATCGTTTTTCATGTTCCAGGTCGTAGAAATATTATAATAATTAATAGGTGCAAACCTACATGCTATAGGTACTTGAAGTAGACATAAACATTTTGGTTTAATTTATAGAAATATATATACTAAATTATAAGTCATAAGTACTGGCTTCATTTATATTCGCTTAAAATATGAGATTTTTATGTCGTTTAAAATAGGCAATATATTATTCTCTTAATATTCTTTTAAAATACCAGATTGGTTATATGATATATTATGTACTAAAAATATGTGTGGCAAAAAAGACTTTAATTATTAATAAAAAATATATGCATTTAGTTTAAATGTATTATTTGATAACATGTAATATAAATTTGGATTTAAGTCTATTTAATTCAATTCATTTTCCCCTAACAATAAATAACCATATATTGTTTCATATATGGTCCAGTGTTATTTTAGTACGGCGATTTGTTAGAACATTTTTGTGGCTCATAAGATAGATACAATTTTAATGTAAAAATGGTATTTTTTTTTTCAAATCCAACGTTATATAAGTTATAGATAACTATGAACTTAGTGCAACATACTTAATTTCTATTATTCACCTAATATATATCATTGGGATTAAGGACGTATAACTATGTACACTAGATATATACCTAACATATCTAAATAATGTAATACATACACGAATGCGTTACCTATATTGTTTCCTTAAGAATACAAAATTATTATTTTTTTTTTTTCGTATAGGTAGGTACATTACAAAACTCTAATTAATTGTAATCAGATTTATTTTTATTTTCTTAAGTACAATGTATAAAAAATCATTAATTAATATATATCTATAATTCATTGAAATAAAATAAACACAACAATAGATACTATAATTAGTAACAGGAATAAATTCATGTATAAACTATTAAAATACAAACAAACAAACGAAAAACCATTCTGAGCAAAGACTTTAATAACTAATATTATGATTAAAGTACCTACATAATTTATTTTACGACTAGGCATTTGTACAGTACCTTTTTAACAGTAAGTTAAATTCATTTTATACTCTAAAAGTTTCATATAATATCTACGAATAATATTTTTAAATTACAACAAAATAACTAAAATTGTTATTCTTGGTTTTAATAATATGGTTAAAAATATGAAATTTTGTATAGTATGGTTTTTTAGATTTTTTTGATTACATTATGAACTATTTATAGGAATCTTTGTTTATGGCAAAAAAAGTCGAACATTTTATACATTTTTAACTACTTAGTAATTAGTAAATTTTTAATTTGATAAATCTTTTAATGGAATTTTAAATACTTATAAAAAAAAATCATGCTTACGGATATTTATTATTTCTCAACTGTTATTATAACTTCTTATGAGGAGGACACTTGTATTACATTTTGATATCATATAGGTAAACAAAGAAAATTTTGTATGAATATCTGACTACAAAATATTATGCAAATGTCGAAATTATGATGAATTTTGTAAAAATTTGAACTTTAAATGCCTATAAAAAAAAAGTCTGATAAGTATTACCAATCACAAAGATTTCTGTAAATGTAAAAGAATATAATATGATTTATCAATAGAGTAGATACCGTATATTGTATAACCTACTGAGTATATATAAGTTCCATGGATTAATCGTATTAAATCTTCTATGGCAATCGCCAATTGTCGACATTCGTCAGAGACGATTAACGATTCTAATAATTTCAGTGAACAAAAAAAATAAAATATGCCAATAATAGACGGACAGTACGTTAAAAATTATATTTTTATATATCTTATTTACAACACGAACCCACACATTTTGTTGTGTTCAGGTTATTTTCATTAAATATTTCGATACTTTAAAGTTTTAGTTCGGAGCGAGATGAAGATAGCCGTTTCTTCAAGAGCTGTGAATATACTGCACGTCTGCACTGCTAGTTTTCACCAGAAGAGTCGATGTTTACGCGTAAGTTTGTTTTCATATTATTTTGGGGCATAAATTTACTTTTTAGACTTAAATTAAATATTAATTGCTACTGACAATCTATTGACTGGGTGACGTAGAACTGTAGAAGCATAATACGTTTAATCCCGTTTAAAATATAATAGAAACTGGAAACTGTAATCTATTCTAATTTATAATCCAATTATTTTATTAACTATTAAATTCATCATTGAATGATTGTACAGAGGTCACTTGGGGGATAAATGCCAAAAGTATAAATGTAGGTACATTAAATTAAGAATAATTAAAACACATTTTGTGAAAGGAACAAGATTACTGTTAATATTAAAGTCTTATAGTTATTATTAACGAATAAATACAAATAAAGGATATTTCAATAGCTTTTAACTATTAACAATAATTGTAAATAATTGTTGATTGACGTATGTGTTGTACCTATTAGTTGTACCGTCTTACTATAAAATTATTATTTTTGAAAAAGAATCCTAACAATCAAATACAAGAATTCTCATAACCAGATCTTAGCTTTTAATGAGAAATAACGTTTTTATAGTTCTCTGGTGTAGGTGCTTTATACAAACAGTATTTACTGTATAGTGTATACCTTTATATTAACTATAAACACTAGTAATCATATTTTTTATTTATTTATAATCAAATTCTTATTTAATGATACATAAAAAAATAATATGTTTTTAAAAAAATGTGCTTGTGATTTTAATATTTATTTACCATCTTAATCAAAAATTAAATTAATAAATTAATATAATAATTTAAATAATATATTATAAATCATTTGGTTATTGTCATATCAAATTTAAATTAACACATTGTTCCTATACACTCTTTGGTATAAAAAGTTGCATTATATTATATCTGTGGATTCATCGTATTCACGTAATATAATATCTATCATTTATATTCTATGGCAATTGCCAAAATCATTGCAGAAGACACAGTCGATTAAAAATTCTAAAATTTCAAATCAAACGTTACGTATGGTTTTATCTTTCATTAATCACAATATTTCACAGTTCACACACGTCACACATTCCACCGAAATAGTTATGTTTAAGGTAAATTTGTTTTCATATTATTTTGGTGTTTAAATGTACTTTTAGACTTAAAACGAATATTTAATGTCACGAAAAAGTGCTATATAAAATGTAAGATAATTATAATTAATAGGTAATTGAATTAGACATACTTTTTGGTTTTATTTATATAAATACAAGTTGTAACTGATGAGTCGAGTGATTGTAAACTCTTCCGATTTTAATGACCCGTAATCTGTACCCGCGGTGGTAAGCTCTCCCGAATTCGAGTGACGTCGTATAGCTAAAGTAAACACGTCACGGATTCCGACGAATGCCTAAAGAATCGATGTTTAAATGTAAGTTTGTTTTATATATATTTGGGTCTCAAATTTATCTTTTTAAGTTAAATTAAATATTTAAAGTCACTAAAAATGTGCTATACAAGTGTTATAAACGAATATTTTAGTTCCGAGTTCGATATGTATAAAATACGCGAGATCGAATAATACAAACGCCGTAATCGTTTTTCATGTTCCAGGTGGTAGAAATATTATAATAATTAATAGGTGCATGCTATAGGTACTTGAAGTAGACATAAACATTTTGGTTTAATTTATAGGAATACATATACTAAATTATAAGTCATAAGTACAGGCCTCATTTATATTCTCTTAAAATATGAGATTTTTATGTCGTTTAAAATAGATAATATATTATTCTCTTAATATTCTTTTAAAATACCAGATACCTATATGATATTTTATATCCTAAAAATATGTGTGGCAAAATATTCTTTCAATATTAATAAAAAATATATGCATTTAGTTTAAATTTATTATTTAATAACTTGTATTATAAATAAATAAATACATTTAATGTACAATAATTTGGTAGGTATTAAATCTATTTAATGCAATTCATTTTTCAATAATAACTAATAACTATTAACTATATATTTTTCCATATATGTTCCGGTGCCATTTTAGTACGCCGATTTGTTAGAATGTTTTTGTGACTCATAAGATACAATTTTAATTTAAAGATGGTAATTTTTTTTACAAATTCAACGTTATAATAGTTATAGATAACACTATTAATTTAGTGTAACATATACTTACCTTCTATTATTCACCTAATATCTATTAATAATTATTAATTAATATATACCTATAATTCATTGAAATAAAATAAACACATTTAAGTACCTACTATAATTAGTAATATTAATAAATCCATATATAAACTATTAAAATACAAAAAAACAGACGAATAACCATTCTGAGCAAAGACTTTAATAATACTAATATTGTGATTAAAGTACCTACCTAATTTATTTTCGACTGGTCATTTGTACAGTACCTTTTTAACATCAAGTTAAATTCATTTTTCCAAAAAATTTAATTTGAAAATGTCATCGTGTATATAAATTATAATGATATACTCTAAAAGTTTCATATAATTATATCTACGAATAATATTTTTAAATTACAACAAAATAACTAAAATTGTTATTCTTGGTTTTAATAATTTGGGTAAAAATATGAACTTTATCATAATAGGTTTTTTAGATTTTTTGATTACAGTGTGAACTATTTATAAGAATCTTTGTTTATGGCAAAAAAAGTTGAAAATTTTATACATTTTTAACTATTTAGTAATTCATAAATTTTTAATGTGATAAATCATAAATCTTGTTAAAAACGAAACTTTAAATACTTATAAAAAAAATCGTGCTTACGGATATTTATTATTTCTCAACTGTTATTATAACTATTAATGAAGAACCTTGTATTACATTTTCATGTCTTAAGTAAACAAAAAAAATTTTGTATGAATATCTGACTACAAAATATTACGCGAATTATGATGAATTCTGTAAAAATTTGAACTTTAAATGTCTATAAAAAAATCGTTCCTATGTATTTTTAATGTTTTTCAACCGCTATTATATTAACTTATGAGGAACTTTGAATTAATTTTAAGATTTTTGACCCAACGATTACATATTTATTGACATTTATAGAATAATAAACGAAAAACATTTCAAAATTCAAACGTCTATAAAACGAGTCGAAATATTTGGAAATTTTATCATGTATAAAAAATATAATTTAAACGTTTGAAGGAAATTTTAAATATCTACAGTTAATAGTTTTAGAATTTGTTATAAGTGGGTGATTATCCTATGTCTAACTTAAACCACTTGTAAATAATTGACTTTTAGATAGATAAACATTTTTGATTTTGTTTTGTTGAATGATGAAAAACTTATAGTATAAAAATTTCCAATCTTAGATATAAATTGAAAATTTTGTATGAATTCCTTACTCTAAATAATTTGCCAATTTTCGTGCAATTGATGAATTTTTTCAAAATTTTGATTTCAGACTGTCAAAAAAAATATTGTGGACTTACGCTTATTATTCTATTAAATTTCAGTAATATCAACTGTTTATGTAAATAGCTAATATAAATGTTCTATGAAAATTTCATTAATATTCAGTGTTTTTTTTAATTGACACTAAAAAACAAAATCACTTTTTTTCGATAGTGGATTTCGCATAAAAATCTTAGTTTTTCCTTAATTTTCTGTTGGTTTTTCTGTACAGTTTTTTACTTTTGATCCACAAAAATACATTTTGAAGATACTGTTGAAGGAAATTGATTCATATTTATTGTCTAAAATAGTGACAATAGATACTAAAAAAATTAGTTAAAAATTAAAAAGAAGAACAAATTAATGTAATATCAATCTAAAATACAAACTAACAACATAATATAATAGTTAGGTAGGTATAGTACAAATTAAACATTATGTATACAATATAAATATGTGTAACGTGTAGGTCATAAGAATATTGTTGAACATTTTACTACAGACTGCGTGTTATTTCAGAGATGGTATTCGTCAGTGAAAATTTGCCAACTAGGAATAATAATGTATTATCATAAGCAGACTGAAATGTGTAAACGTTGCAGTGTTTCGAAGACTAAGTTTTATATCAGATTTTGATTCGGACACGGGGTATGTACCAATTTTTTTTTTCAGTAGTTTTCTTTTTTATTAGGTATTGTTAATTGATCAGAATGTGTATTGCCCACAACTTTTTAAATTATTTTTATTGTAACTACTGGTACAACACAATTCCGGCTATCAATAATGTCGTGATAAAAATTAGGAAATTAGTCAGGTATGATTTTTTGAGAGGATGTGACAGAGGTTGTGAGAGAGGTTGTGACAGAGGTTTGTGAGAGAGATTGTGAGAGAGATTGTGAGAGAGGTTGTGAGAGGGATTGTGAGAGAGGTTGTGAGAGAGGTTTGTGAGAGAGGTTGTAAGAGAGGTTGTGAGAAGGATTGTGAGAGAGAATGTGAGAGAAGTTGCGAGAGAGGTTGTGACAGAGGTTGTAAGAGAGGTTGCGAGAGAGGTTGTGAGAGGGATTGTGAGAGAGATTGTGAGAGAGAATGTGAGAGAAGTTGCGAGAGAGGTTGTGACAGAGGCTGTAAGAGAGGTTGTGAGAGAGGTTGTGAGAGAGGTTTTTGAGAGAGGTTTGAGAGAGGTTGTGAGAGAGGTTTGTGAGAGAGGTTGTGAGAGAGGTTTGTGAGACAGGTTGTGAGAGAGGTTGTGAGAAGAAAGAATAATATTTAAACATTATCTTTCGTTGTTATGTTTACAATATCGAATACATACATAGTTAGTAGGAAAAGATCACTGCATACCTCACGACTGGTGATGGTAGTCGTCAATCATTACTATACCTTCAACTAACCATAGGTTTATCTAACTAACCTTCTTATGAGATAGAATAAAAAGATCGGTTGCCGGTTAGGATGTCAGCGCACTATTCCATATTTGACCCATGCGCGACACAAAAAAAAATAATAATAATAATAATAATAAGTTATGTCCAGGTAAAAAATATATTAATATATGAAATACAATAATATTCAAAATATGAACAACAAACAAAAATTCATAAAAAAAAAAAGAAAAATCCAGATACACACAAAAAAATAATAATAACTTTAAGTAAAGTCAAGGTAATAATAAACATTTTTAAAAACAATTAATGAAATAATTAATATTGAAGCATAAAAATATGCAAAATATTCAATTCAAGTAAAATACATAACATTCTATGAAAAATGCAGACAAAAAATAATAATAAATTTAAGTAAAGTACAATTAATAAAAAAAAATTTATGATTTATTCATACTTAAACTATCACAAAATATGTAAAATATTCAAAAAAAAAAAAAAATAAACAAAATTCTAAGAAAAATCCAGACAAAAAAAAAATGAAAAATAATTATTAAAATATAGGTAGAAAATAAAATAAAAAAAATGCTTAAATTCAATGAAAACTCCAAAAAAATAAGTCAAATTTAAGTACTAATAAAATTTAACAAAAAAAGTTTTATTATTTATTGTTACCTAAATTATCACTGTATGGAAAATATTCAATTCAAAAAAAAAATTGCATACAATTTTAAGGAACTTCCAGACAAAAAAAAAATAATAATTATTAAAATATAATTTAATTTAATTAATATTGAATCATACCAATATGCAAAATATTAAATTCAAGTAAAATGCATACATTCTTTAAAAAATGCAAACAAAAAATAATAATAAATTTAAGTACAATTAATAAAAAAATATAATAAAAAAAATTATGATTTATTTATACTTAAACTATCACAAAATATGTAAAATATTCAAAAAAAAAATATACAAAATTCTAAGAAAAATCCAGACAAAAAAAAAAATAAGAAAAATGCAGAAAAAAAATAATAAAAAAATAAGTAGAATTTAAGTACTAAAAAAATTTAAAAAAAAAAAATTATTATTTATTTACACCTAAATTTTCACTGTACCTATGTAAAATATTCAATTCAAAAAAAAATTTCATAAAATTTTAAGAAAATTCCAGACAAGTAAAATTAATAATAATTAAAATATAGGTAGAAAAAATATTCTTAAATTCTAAGAAAAAAATAATAAGAAAAATCCAGAAAAAAAATAATTAGTAGAATAGTTGTGGGTGGCTATTACAAGTTTTGAGATGCTAATTTAAGCCTCTCTTAGCCACCCCCTAGTTGCGCGTGGGTCAGAGAGAGAAGTAAGTGGTGCGCTAAAAATCAGACATCCTATTAAGTGTTATCAAGTTGATAAAGCTGTTGATTTTTGACGTTTAACATTAACTGTGGTATTTATATGATTGGATGTAAATGTAATTACTAATAAGTAATGATGATAAGTAGTGAAAACCGGGGTACAATGAGACGCATATTGGTAACGGTGTATTAAAAAATTTTATGATTTATTAATACTTAAACAAACTATGTAAAATATTTTAAAAAAAAAAAAATAAACTCAATTCTAAGAAATATCCAGACAAAAAAAAAAATGAATAATAATTATTAAAATATAGGTAGAAAAAAAAATAAAAAAATGCTTAAATTCTTTGAAAAATCCTAAAAAAAAAATTAGTTAAATTTAGGTACAAAAAAAATATTTAAAAAGAAATGTATGCTTCTTTAAAACTTAAACTATCACAAAATATCTAAAATATGTAAAACCTAGGTAATTCTATATTTTTTGCTTCATAATTTCTGTTAAAATACTAGGAAAATGTAATAAGTATAATTTCTTAATTTGAGCTTTTACTTATATCATCATAAAAAATGATTGTAGAAGGCTAGGTACTAATATTTCACATAAAATAGGTACATTTGGTTTAGGAGTTTAATTTAACTAATATATTCTAGTTTTGATTAGCTGAGTGTAACAAACACTAAGTTGACACTAATAATCTAAAAAAATCAAATTCTGCTCCAAGTATAGCTCTTCTACGATACTTGGTATAAATTATGGTTACTACTAAACAAAAAAATAATAGTGGATCTTTAAGGAAAATTGGTATAAATAAATACAAATGTGGGTTAAAAACAGTACATATATAATACAAATGGAAGGATTTTAGATAAAAATGAAACTAACACAACTTAAATTTAATGAATGATAACATTCTATACAAATTCATTTATAAAATTAAATCAAATAACCAGTAAATTATTTGAGAAAAGAGAAAAGCCGCGGTTAAGCACTATAAAACGGTGTTACATGATTGGTAGCAATTATTGTCTATAATATGTAAGATTAGGTATACACTAAATCAAAATCAATAATATTGGTGAGAAGTACTATCTGTAGTGGTGGTGAATCTTCTCGTGAAACAAGTATCGTAAGATGATAGATTTTTAATTAAGGTAATATTGACTTATTAAAGTTGATGAAGAATATTTATAATGATTAATGACAATATTATGTTAGGTACTGCACAGTTCACACAGTCTCTCATTCAAATTATGCCGTCTGCAAAATATCTAAATTAATCTTTAGTACCTAAATTGATTGAGTATTTCACATTTATCGAAAAGAGACTATAAAAAAAATATAGTGGTGCGAGGCCACACTGAAAATGAAGAAACGACGAAAAAGTGTACGTATCGGCCGGTGTTGCTATCTCCCGGATGGGTGACCACCCGGGATTTTTAGCAACAAATCCTTGCCACACATAAACACACATATTTTAACATATTAGATAAATATATAAAAAGTATGATTGTGTTAGTCGAAAAATCTTGTGCAAATGTTATCGTCTTCTATTTTCCCTAACTGTACAAATGCTGAAAATCAATGAAATCAGAAATATTGTTACAAAAGAGAGACTGTTTTTACTTGATTTATAATTTTGTCTTAAATATAATTTTTCTGTTGCGAATCTGGGCTTTTAATATCAGAGGATGGTGGCAGAGATGCGCTTTTGTATTATAAGTAGAAATATTTGTTCACACTGGGTGACCAAAAGGACCACCCTCCAGACAATGCTTCAATATAAGTATTTTTACACGTGTGGGGTGTTTGGTAGAATTCTTATTGGGCACCCGTAGGTTTCTACCATGCCCGGGCGGGGGATGGCGGTCTTTCACTCCAGACACCGTGACTTGCCCGGAGCGAAAAACTACCGGTGGCGGGTTCGAACCGGCGACGGTGCGCGTCGCAACCGACGTCTTATCCACTCGGCTACACCGTCCCCAATATAAGTATAAAATAAAGTTATTCGAATACGTTATAAAGTTGCTCCAAATCTCAACACTTTCCTAGTATTTTAAAAACCTTATGAAGCTAAAAAAATCTAAAAAATTAAAAATGTTGCTTAAAAGAAGTGTTTTCACCAACATGTGTTGTCTCCAAGTGTGTCTAACACGTCCAAAAAAAAAATTAAACATTAATTCAGCAGTTATCATTGACATTCTTAGTTTTAAATAATAATAATATCACCAATATTAAAAATTATATGATCTGCTGAAATTGATACCCACTTGTAAGACGGAGACGATATATGCTGATAAATTATTAATATAATTATTACTTTTACAATATTTACATCCAATCATACTTTCAAGTTGTGATCACAGTTAATGTAGCAATCTTAGATCATATACTATGAATGATGGGCCCTTATCCCGATAATCTGTAGCACATATTAGTAACAATGGTCTCTGACAATGGTCTCTACATGTGTGAAGGAGAAATCACACAAGTTTAATTATGTGAATTGATATGGACCAAAAAAAAATGTCAGAGACTCGTAGCTTATGACGTGTGCTTCAAATTGTTTACACGGGTAAACTGGCCATGGTATATGATCTAAGGTGCTCTAAGAAGTCAGCAACCAACGGCTCAACTTGATAAAAAAACACTTAAGCTCGGCAACAACTCAGGATCTTTTTATTCAAAGTGTCCTAATAAGTCATAAGGAGGTTACTTAGGTAATTCTATAGTTAGTTGGAGCTATGGTGATGATAGGCAACTATTATCATTGGTCATGAGCTGTGCATTGTTCTTTTTCAACTAACTATCAGAGTATTCGATATTGTAAACATATGAATGAAGGAAAATATTTAAATATTATTCTTAAAGTGAGTTTAGGTTAGGTAAGGGTAGGGTAAAATATCATAACCTAACTAATTATGATAATATTTAACCACGTCCTTAATGCCAGCCAGTTAGCGTTGTACCAGTAAAATTGAAAACTTTAAATACAGCCTAATACCAACTTAGTACCATAGTAATTTCTAAAAATTTTTTCATGTTCCATAAAAAGTATTTGCCTGCGGGCTGTAAAACGTGGGGATCCCCTTCCAATTTTTTTTTATCAATCTAAATCTTGAAGATATAACAAAACTGTTTTTTTAAACATCAACAACATATGGTGCCATATTTTATTTTCTACATTTTTTTCTTGTTCTTTCAAATCTATATGCCTGCGGGCTCCCACATTCCCTTTCAAAATTTTCTTTATCAATTTAAATCTTGTAGATATAATCAAATCAATTTTTAAACATCAACAACATGGTGCCATATTTTTTTTTTTCTACATTTTTTTCTTGCTCCTTTAAATCTGTTTGCCTACGGGCTCCCACATTCCCTTTCTAAATTTTTTTTATCAATTTAAATCTTATAGATATTTCTAAATTATTTTTTTTTACATCAACAACATATGGTGCCATATTTTTTTTTCTAAATTTTTTTCTTGCTCCTTCAAATCTATTTTCCTGCGGGTTCCCACGTTCCCCTTCAAATTTTTTTATATCAATTTAAATATTTTAGATATTATTAAATCAATTTTTTTAACATCAACAACATGGTGCCATATTTTTTTTTTAATTTTTATCTTGCTCCTTCAAATCTGTTTGCCTGCGGGCTTCCACGTTCCCTTTCAAATTTTTTTTATCAATTTAAATCTTATAGATATAATCAAATCAATTTTTAAACGTCAACAACTTGGTGCCATATTTTTTTTTTTTTTATTTTTATCTTGCTCCTTCAAATCTATTTACCGACAGGCTCCCACGTTCCCCTTCAAAATTTTTTTTATCAATTGAAATCTTATAAATATTTCTAAATTATTTTTTTTTACATCAACAACATATGGTGCCATATTTTGTTTTCCTAAATTTTTTTCTTCCTCTTAAAAATCAATTGCCTGCGGGCTCCCACGTTCCCCTTCCAATTTTTTTTATACATTTAAATCTTATAGATATAATCAAATCAATTTTTAAACATCGACAACATGGTGCCATACTTTTTTTTTCTAAATTTTTTTTCTTGCTCCTTCAAATCTGTTTGCCTGCGGGCTCCCACGTTCCCTTTCAAATTTTTTTATCAACTTAAATCTTATAGATATTTCTAATTTATTGATTTAAACATCAACAACAAATGGTGCTATATTTTTTTTTTCTAATTTTTTTTCTTGATCCTTCAAATCTATTTGCCTGCGGCTCCCACGTCTCTTTTCAAATTTTTTTTTCCAATTGAAATCTTATAAATATATCTCAATTATTTTTTTTACATCAAGTACATGGTGCCATATTTTTTTTTTCTAAATATTTTTCTTGCTCCTTCAAATCTATTTGCCTGGTGGCTTACCAATGTCTCTTTCAAATTTTTTATAAATTTGAATCTTATAGAATGAATCACTTTAAACATCAACAACATGGCGCCATATATTTTTTCAAATTTTTTTCTTGCTCCTTCAAATCTGTTTGCCTGCGGGCTACCACGTTCCCTTTCAAATTTTTTTTATAAATTTAAATCTTATAGATATAATCAAATCAATTTTTAAACATCAACAACATGGTGCCATATTTTTTTATTTTCTAAATTTTTTTCTTGATCCTTCAAATCTATTTGCCTGCGGGCTCCCACGTTCCCCTTCAAATATTTTTTTATCAACTTAAATCTTATAGATATTTCTAATTTATTGATTTAAACATCAACAACAAATGGTGCTATATTTTTTTTTTTTAATTTTTTTCTTGATCCTTCAAATCTATTTGCCTGCGGGCTCCCACATTCCCTTTCAAATTTTTTTCAATTGAAATGATATAAATATTTCTAAATTATTTTTTTTTACATCAACAACATATGGTGCCATAATTTTTTTTCTAATTTTTTATCTTGCTCCTTCAAATCTGTTTGCCTGCGGGCTACCACGTTCCCTTTCAAATTTTTTTTATAAATTTAAATCTTATAGATATAATCGAATCAATTTTTAAACATCAACAACATGGTGCCATATTTTTTTTTTCTAAATTGTTTTCTTGCTCCTTCAAATCTATTTGCCTGCGGGCTCCCACGTTCCCCTTCAAATTTTTTTATATCAATTTAAATATTTTAGATATAATCAAATCAATTTTTAAACATCAACAACATGGTGCCATATTTTTTTATTTTCTAAATTTTTTTCTTGATCCTTCAAATCTGTTTGCCGGCGGGCTCCCACGTTCTCCTTCAAAATTTTCTTTATCAATTTAAATCTTGTAGATTGTTCCAGACTATTTTTTTTTACATCAACAACATAATATGGTGCCATTTTTTTTTTCTACATTTTTTTCTTGCTTCTTCAAATCTGTTTGCCTGCGGGCTCCCACGTTCTCCTTCAAAATTTTCTTTATCAATTTAAATCTTGTAGATGGTTCCAGACTATTTTTTTTACATCAACAACATAATTTGGTGCCATATTTTTTTTTTTTATTTTTATCTTCCTCCTTCAAATCTATTTACCGGCAGGCTCCCACGTTCCCCTTCAAAATTTTTTTTATCAATTTAAATCTTATAGATATATCTAAATTATTTTTTAAACATCGACAACATGGTGCCATACTTTTTTTTTCTAAATTTTTTTTCTTGCTTCTTCAAATCTGTTTGCCTGCGGGCTCCCACGTTCTCCTTCAAAATTTTCTTTATCAATTTAAATCTTGTAGATGGTTCCAGACTATTTTTTTTACATCAACAACATAATTTGGTGCCATATTTTTTTTTTTTTTATTTTTATCTTCCTCCTTCAAATCTATTTACCGGCAGGCTCCCACGTTCCCCTTCAAAATTTTTTTTATCAATTTAAATCTTATAGATATTTCTAAATTATTTTTTATTACATCAACAACATAATATGGTGCCATATTTTTTTTTTCTAAATCTTTTTCTTCCTCTTAAAAATCATTTGCCTGCGGGCTTCAACGTTCCTCTTCCAATTTTTTTTTCTATCAATTTAAATCTTGTAGATATTTCTAAAAAAATTTTTATACATCAACAACATATGATGCCATATTTATTTTGTTGCCTGGCTCCAACGTTCCCTTTCAATTTTTTTGTAAATATTTTTAAATGGATTTTTTAAGTTTCACAATCTATTACCATATAAATTTCTAAACCTTTTTTCTCACTCCTTAAAATGTATTTGCCCGTGGGCTCCAGAGTTCCCCTTTACCAAAATTTTTTAAAAATATTTAATATTTAATCCATGGTAATATCTGGTACTTAATTTCAATTAAACTTATTATTATATACATTCAAGTTTATGCAAAGTGGTCACACAGGTAGGCAATGCGACTTCGTCAAATAAGCTGACAATGTTCATTGCTGTTGTCAAAATGCAAAATAAGCGGTAAAATATTGAAAATTAATAAAAAAAAAAGATAAATATTATAGTTATAACTATTCAATGTTGTTATTCAGGTAGGCAATCCGATTCCACCGGATAGTGGACAATGATAATTGCTCTGGTCAACATGCGACTGAAGTAGTATAACATTGAAAATTCAAAAAAAAAAACGATATAAAATATAGTAATAACAATTCAACGTTGTCGCCCAGTTAGGCAATGCGACTGCGTCGGATAGCTGACAATGTTAATTGTTGTGGTCAAAATGCGAATAAAAGTGGAAAAACATTGAAAATTAAAAAAAAAACAATATAAAATATAGTAATAACAATTCAACGTTGTCACCCAGGTAAGCAATGCGACTGCGTTGGATAGCGGACAATGTTAATTTCTGTGATAAAAATGCGATAGTAAATATGCCTATCAAATTGTTCCTAAACATGGAACTGCTTGATGTAAAAAGTTATATTTTATTAGATCCGTGGATTCATCATAAATTGACGTATAATATATATAATATCTATCATTTATATTCTATGGCAATTGTCAAAATCGATGTGGAAGACACAGTCGATGAAATATTCTAAATTTTATTAAACAAAACTGACATGTATAAAAAATATACTGCGTTTGTATGGTGTTATTTTTTACAAATCACAATATTTTCAGATATGTATCTGGAGCGTTTTCAGAGTGACGTCGTAGCTGTATTGCACACGTCACGGATTCCGACGAAAGCCGAAATAAACGATGTTTAAATGATGTAAATGTGATTTATATTTAATTGGTTCTCAAATTTACTTTTTAAAGTTAAATTAAATATTTAATGTCACTAAAAATATGCTATCCAAGTGTTGTAAACGAATATTTTAGTTCCGAGTTCGAAATGTATAAAATATGGAGATCGAACAATACAAACGCCGTAATCGTTTTGCCTGTTCTAGGTCGTAGAAATATTATAATAATAATTAATAGGTGCATACCTATATGCTGTAGGTACTTGAAATATAAATATACATTTTGGTTTAGTTTATAGAAATACATATTTTGACTTATAAGTCATAGGTACATGCCGGATTTATATTCTCTTAAAATTCTTAAAATATGAGATTT
>JANEHU010003202.1:0-11309 GCA_027563435.1 Nasonovia ribisnigri | reverse complement strand
AAAATATTGCGGTTCGGTTATCTACGAAATAAACTATGAATACGATGGATGTTGATATTATTAATAACTGTTGTGCGGGTATTACCGTCGTTAGCGAGATATTTGGTAAAAACATTCTAAAAATAACCCATCATACGTTTTGAACAGGGTCTCATTTACGTTAAAAAAAAATTGTATAAACTGAGTTACATATTTTTTTATTTTTTCATTGCGGCGTATGGATCACCACGTCTACGTATCACAGCAAATGTATTCCCGATGATCGTATGTTGATTTTGTACGGCAATCCTGGTTTTAATGGAGTAAAAAATTTAACAATCGTTCCAAACCAACATACAAACACAGATAATTTTTCTTTTTTTATTGCATTTAAAGTCCCGCAATAATATTATAACAAGTTTATGTATGTTATCATAACAGGGTTCACATGTTTTTCTTGCAACACAGGAAAACATGCTTACCGAGATACAAATTCATTTCATAACAATAGTAATAAAATTATGTTACTGAAACATAGCTCTTATTACTCAACTAAAACGCCAATCGCCATGAAATTTCTGTTTATACCGACCATTATTTTTAAACGAAGAATAAACACACGTAATAGGGGGATATAATATGAAATTTACAGTACTAAGAGTTGAGGGGAGCACCGGGATACGGGTGGTTGTCAGGATAACATTAAAAGATAAAATATTGCGGTTTGGTTATCTATGAAATAAACTATATTTTAAAATAAATATTATTACTTATTAGTATAATATGAGCTATGCTATCCATTTACCCGTCTATATTGTCAACATTTCATTTATGTTAAAAAAAAAATTGTATAAACTGAGTTACATATTTTTTTATTTTTTCATTGCGGCGTATGGATCACCACGTCTACGTATCACAGCAAATGTATTCCCGATGATCGTATGTTGATTTTGTACGGCAATCCTGGTTTTAATGGAGTAAAAAATTTAACAATCGTTCAAAACCAACATACAAACACAGATAATTTTTCTTTTTTTATTGCATTTAAAGTCCCGCAATAATATTATAACAAGTTTATGTATGTTATCATAACAGGGTTCGCATGTTTTTCTTGCAACACAGGAAAACATGCTTACCGAGATACAAATTCATTTCATAACAATAGTAATAAAAATATGTTACTGAAACATAGCTCTTATTACTCAACTAAAACGCCAATCACCATGAAATTTCTGTTTATACCGACCATTATTTTTAAACGAAGAATAAATGCGCGTAATAGAGGGGTATAATTTGAAATTTGCAGTACATAGACTGGACGGGAGCACTGGGATAGGAGTGGTTGTCAGGATAACATTAAAAGAGAAAATTACGAAAAAATATTGCGGTTCGGTTATCTACGAAATAAACTATGAATACGATGGATGTTGATATTATTAATAACTGTTGTGCGGGTATTACCGTCGATAGCGAGATATTTGGTAAAAACATTCTAAAAATAACCCATCATACGTTTTGAACAGGGTTTCATTTACGTTAAAAAAAAATTGTATAAACTGGGTTACATATTTTTTTATTTTTTCATTGTGGCGTATGGATCACCACGTCTACGTATCACAGCAAATGTATTCCCGATGATCGTATGTTGATTTTGTACGGCAATCCTGGTTTTAATGGAGTAAAAAATTTAACAATCGTTCCAAACCAACATACAAACACAGATAATTTTTCTTTTTTTATTGCATTTAAAGTCCCGCAATAATATTATAACAAGTTTATGTATGTTATCATAACAGGGTTCGCATGTTTTTCTTGCAACACAGGAAAACATGCTTACCGAGATACAATTCCATTTCATAACAATAGTAATAAAAATATGTTACTGAAACATAGCTCTTATTACTCAACTAAAACGCCAATCACCATGAAATTTCTGTTTATACCGACCATTATTTTTAAACGAAGAATAAACACACGTAAAAGGGGGTTATAAAAGAAATTTACAGTACTAAGAGTTGAGGGGAGCACCGGGATACGGGTGGTTGTTAGAATAACATTAAAAGATAAAATATTGCGGTTCGGTTATCTGCGAAATAAACTATGAATACAATGGATGTTGATACTATTAATAACCGTTGTGCGGGTATTATCGTCGATAGTGAGATATTTGGTAAAAACATTCTAAAAATAACCCATCATACGTGAGAACGGGGCGATAACATTATTATGTGTTGTTGTCGGTGCTAATAATGAAATAAATATTATTACTTATTAGTATAATATGAGCTATGCTATCCATTTACCCGTCTATATTGTCAACATTTCATTTATGTTAAAAAAAAAAATTGTATAAACTGAGTTACATATTTTTTTATTTTTTCATTGCGGCGTATGGATCACCACGTCTACGTATCACAGCAAATGTATTCCCGATGATCGTATGTTGATTTTGTACGGCAATCCTGGTTTTAATGGAGTAAAAAATTTAACAATCGTTCAAAACCAACATACAAACACAGATAATTTTTCTTTTTTTATTGCATTTAAAGTCCCGCAATAATATTATAACAAGTTTATGTATGTTATCATAACAGGGTTCGCATGTTTTTCTTGCAACACAGGAAAACATGCTTACCGAGATACAAATTCATTTCATAACAATAGTAATAAAAATATGTTACTGAAACATAGCTCTTATTACTCAACTAAAACGCCAATCGCCATGAAATTTATGTTTATACCGACCATTATTTTTAAACGAAGAATAAATGCACGTAATAGGGGGGTATAATATGAAAAAACGGGTGGTTGTTAGAATAACATTAAAAGATAAAATATTGCGGTTCGGTTATCTACGAAATAAACTATGAATACGATGGATGTTGATATTATTAATAACTGTTGTGCGGGTATTACCGTCGATAGCGAGATATTTGGTAAAAACATTCTAAAAATAACCCATCATACGTTTTGAACAGGGTTTCATTTACGTTAAAAAAAAATTGTATAAACTGGGTTACATATTTTTTTATTTTTTCATTGTGGCGTATGGATCACCACGTCTACGTATCACAGCAAATGTATTCCCGATGATCGTATGTTGATTTTGTACGGCAATCCTGGTTTTAATGGAGTAAAAAATTTAACAATCGTTCCAAACCAACATACAAACACAGATAATTTTTCTTTTTTTATTGCATTTAAAGTCCCGCAATAATATTATAACAAGTTTATGTATGTTATCATAACAGGGTTCGCATGTTTTTCTTGCAACACAGGAAAACATGCTTACCGAGATACAAATTCATTTCATAACAATAGTAATAAAAATATGTTACTGAAACATAGCTCTTATTACTCAACTAAAACGCCAATCGCCATGAAATTTATGTTTATACCGACCATTATTTTTAAACGAAGAATAAATGCACGTAATAGGGGGGTATAATATGAAAAAACGGGTGGTTGTTAGAATAACATTAAAAGATAAAATATTGCGGTTCGGTTATCTACGAAATAAACTATGAATACGATGGATGTTGATATTATTAATAACTGTTGTGCGGGTATTACCGTCGATAGCGAGATATTTGGTAAAAACATTCTAAAAATAACCCATCATACGTTTTGAACAGGGTCTCATTTACGTTAAAAAAAAATTGTATAAACTGAGTTACATATTTTTTTATTTTTTCATTGCGGCGTATGGATCACCACGTCTACGTATCACAGCAAATGTATTCCCGATGATCGTATGTTGATTTTGTACGGCAATCCTGGTTTTAATGGAGTAAAAAATTTAACAATCGTTCCAAACCAACATACAAACACAGATAATTTTTCTTTTTTTATTGCATTTAAAGTCCCGCAATAATATTATAACAAGTTTATGTATGTTATCATAACAGGGTTCACATGTTTTTCTTGCAACACAGGAAAACATGCTTACCGAGATACAAATTCATTTCATAACAATAGTAATAAAATTATGTTACTGAAACATAGCTCTTATTACTCAACTAAAACGCCAATCGCCATGAAATTTCTGTTTATACCGACCATTATTTTTAAACGAAGAATAAACACACGTAATAGGGGGATATAATATGAAATTTACAGTACTAAGAGTTGAGGGGAGCACCGGGATACGGGTGGTTGTCAGGATAACATTAAAAGATAAAATATTGCGGTTTGGTTATCTACGAAATAAACTATATTTTAAAATAAATATTATTACTTATTAGTATAATATGAGCTATGCTATCCATTTACCCGTCTATATTGTCAACATTTCATTTATGTTAAAAAAAAATTGTATAAACTGAGTTACATATTTTTTTATTTTTTCATTGCGGCGTATGGATCACCACGTCTACGTATCACAGCAAATGTATTCCCGATGATCGTATGTTGATTTTGTACGGCAATCCTGGTTTTAATGGAGTAAAAAATTTAACAATCGTTCAAAACCAACATACAAACACAGATAATTTTTCTTTTTTTATTGCATTTAAAGTCCCGCAATAATATTATAACAAGTTTATGTATGTTATCATAACAGGGTTCGCATGTTTTTCTTGCAACACAGGAAAACATGCTCACCGAGATACAAATTCATTTCATAACAATAGTAATAAAAATATGTTACTGAAACATAGCTCTTATTACTCAACTAAAACGCCAATCGCCATGAAATTTATGTTTATACCGACCATTATTTTTAAACGAAGAATAAATGCACGTAATAGGGGGGTATAATATGAAAAAACAGGTGGTTGTTAGAATAACATTAAAAGATAAAATATTGCGGTTCGGTTATCTACGAAATAAACTATGAATACGATGGATGTTGATATTATTAATAACTGTTGTGCGGGTATTACCGTCGATAGCGAGATATTTGGTAAAAACATTCTAAAAATAACCCATCATACGTGACAACAGGGTTTCATTTACGTTAAAAAAAAAATTGTATAAACTGAGTTACATATTTTTTTATTTTTTCATTGCGGCGTATGGATCACCACGTCTACGTATCACAGCAAATGTATTCCCGATGATCGTATGTTGATTTTGTACGGCAATCCTGGTTTTAATGGAGTAAAAAATTTAACAATCGTTCCAAACCAACATACAAACACAGATAATTTTTCTTTTTTTATTGCATTTAAAGTCCCGCAATAATATTATAACAAGTTTATGTATGTTATCATAACAGGGTTCGCATGTTTTTCTTGCAACACAGGAAAACATGCTTACCGAGATACAAATTCATTTCATAACAATAGTAATAAAATTATGTTACTGAAACATAGCTCTTATTACTCAACTAAAACGCCAATCGCCATGAAATTTCTGTTTATACCGACCATTATTTTTAAACGAAGAATAAACACACGTAATAGGGGGATATAATATGAAATTTACAGTACTAAGAGTTGAGGGGAGCACCGGGATACGGGTGGTTGTCAGGATAACATTAAAAGATAAAATATTGCGGTTTGGTCATCTATGAAATAAACTATATTTTAAAATAAATATTATTACTTATTAGTATAATATGAGCTATGCTATCCATTTACCCGTCTATATTGTCAACATTTCATTTATGTTAAAAAAAAAATTGTATAAACTGAGTTACATATTTTTTTATTTTTTCATTGCGGCGTATGGATCACCACGTCTACGTATCACAGCAAATGTATTCCCGATGATCGTATGTTGATTTTGTACGGCAATCCTGGTTTTAATGGAGTAAAAAATTTAACAATCGTTCAAAACCAACATACAAACAAAGATAATTATTCTTTTATTGCATTTAAAGTCCCGCAATAATATTATCCAGCAAGCAAAGACATAACAGGGTTCGCATGTTTTTCTTGCAACACAGGAAAACATGCTTACCGAGATACAAATTCATTTCATAACAATAGTAATAAAAATATGTTACTGAAACATAGCTCTTATTACTCAACTAAAACGCCAATCACCATGAAATTTCTGTTTATACCAACCATTATTTTTAAACGAAGAATAAATGCGCGTAATAGAGGGGTATAATTTGAAATTTGCAGTACATAGACTGGACGGGAGCACTGGGATAGGAGTGGTTGTCAGGATAACATTAAAAGAGAAAATTACGAAAAAATATTGCGGTTCGGTTATCTACGAAATAAACTATGAATACGATGGATGTTGATATTATTAATAACTGTTGTGGGGGTATTACCGTCGATAGCGAGATATTTGGTAAAAACATTCTAAAAATAACCCATCATACGTTTTGAACAGGGTTTCATTTACGTTAAAAAAAAATTGTATAAACTGGGTTACATATTTTTTTATTTTTTCATTGTGGCGTATGGATCACCACGTCTACGTATCACAGCAAATGTATTCCCGATGATCGTATGTTGATTTTGTACGGCAATCCTGGTTTTAATGGAGTAAAAAATTTAACAATCGTTCCAAACCAACATACAAACACAGATAATTTTTCTTTTTTTATTGCATTTAAAGTCCCGCAATAATATTATAACAAGTTTATGTATGTTATCATAACAGGGTTCGCATGTTTTTCTTGCAACACAGGAAAACATGCTTACCGAGATACAATTCCATTTCATAACAATAGTAATAAAAATATGTTACTGAAACATAGCTCTTATTACTCAACTAAAACGCCAATCACCATGAAATTTCTGTTTATACCGACCATTATTTTTAAACGAAGAATAAACACACGTAAAAGGGGGGTATAAAAGAAATTTACAGTACTAAGAGTTGAGGGGAGCACCGGGATACGGGTGGTTGTTAGAATAACATTAAAAGATAAAATATTGCGGTTCGGTTATCTGCGAAATAAACTATGAATACGATTGATGTTGATACTATTAATAACCGTTGTGCGGGTATTACCGTCGATAGCGAGATATTTGGTAAAAACATTCTAAAAATAACCCGTCGTACGTGGGAACGGGGCGATAACATTATTATGTGTTGTCGTCGGTGCTAATGTAATAAATATTATTATTTATTAGTATAATATGAGATATGCCTAACCACCATTTACCCGTCTATAATGTCAACATTTGTCTTTCAGAAATTGTAACCGGTATTTTACCTATCTGAAGCAATAGAAATACTACTGAGAAACCTACATAATTATTGTTTATTTATCAATTATCAGTAATACCGATTATTATATTTATAACAATGTCAATTATTACATTGTAAATGGCGTACCTATTCATCAAACTTCCCCAAAAAGTGGGACAAAAGTATCAATAATCAAACAGATGTCGTGTATTATAATCTACGTTTTATACGTCGTGGATGTTGTCGCATCTATGAATTATTCGATTCCCGACCGTTTCGGATTTCCGGATCGTTAAAGTTTTTTAGATGTTACAATTATTTTAACACTTAGGTAACCAAACTGTTCGTTTAACGTGTGTTTTTCCTTTAACAATTATGCAGCGATTTCCTACGAGTTCGGTCAAGAAAAATGACCATCCACCAACTTCAAGACGTACCAAATAACGAAAACGGCATTGTAATATTTTTCACATAAAAATAGTTTAATTTTTTATAATAACATTATTATTATATTATCCCGGGTGGTGAAATGATATTTTTTATTTATGTTAAAAAAAAAATTGCGAAAAATGAGTTAAATATTTCTCCATTACGGCGTATGGATGTCCACGTCTACGTATCACAGCAAATGAATGCTCGATGATAGTATGTTGATTTTGTACGACACTCCTGGTTTTAAGTGAGTAAAAATTTCGCGAAAAAATATTGCGGTTCGGTTATCTACGAAATAAACTATGAATACGATGGATGTTGATACTATTAATAACCGTTGTGCGGGTATTATCGTCGATAGTGAGATATTTGGTAAAAACATTCTAAAAATAACCCATCATACGTGAGAACGGGGCGATAACATTATTATGTGTTGTTGTCGGTGCTAATAATGAAATAAATATTATTACTTATTAGTATAATATGAGCTATGCTATCCATTTACCCGTCTATATTGTCAACATTTCATTTATGTTAAAAAAAAAAATTGTATAAACTGAGTTACATATTTTTTTATTTTTTCATTGCGGCGTATGGATCACCACGTCTACGTATCACAGCAAATGTATTCCCGATGATCGTATGTTGATTTTGTACGGCAATCCTGGTTTTAATGGAGTAAAAAATTTAACAATCGTTCAAAACCAACATACAAACACAGATAATTTTTTTTTTTTTATTGCATTTAAAGTCCCGCAATAATATTATAACAAGTTTATGTATGTTATCATAACAGGGTTCGCATGTTTTTCTTGCAACACAGGAAAACATGCTTACCGAGATACAAATTCATTTCATAACAATAGTAATAAAAATATGTTACTGAAACATAGCTCTTATTACTCAACTAAAACGCCAATCGCCATGAAATTTATGTTTATACCGACCATTATTTTTAAACGAAGAATAAATGCACGTAATAGGGGGGTATAATATGAAAAAACGGGTGGTTGTTAGAATAACATTAAAAGATAAAATATTGCGGTTCGGTTATCTACGAAATAAACTATGAATACGATGGATGTTGATATTATTAATAACTGTTGTGCGGGTATTACCGTCGATAGCGAGATATTTGGTAAAAACATTCTAAAAATAACCCATCATACGTTTTGAACAGGGTTTCATTTACGTTAAAAAAAAATTGTATAAACTGGGTTACATATTTTTTTATTTTTTCATTGTGGCGTATGGATCACCACGTCTACGTATCACAGCAAATGTATTCCCGATGATCGTATGTTGATTTTGTACGGCAATCCTGGTTTTAATGGAGTAAAAAATTTAACAATCGTTCCAAACCAACATACAAACACAGATAATTTTTCTTTTTTTATTGCATTTAAAGTCCCGCAATAATATTATAACAAGTTTATGTATGTTATCATAACAGGGTTCGCATGTTTTTCTTGCAACACAGGAAAACATGCTTACCGAGATACAAATTCATTTCATAACAATAGTAATAAAAATATGTTACTGAAACATAGCTCTTATTACTCAACTAAAACGCCAATCGCCATGAAATTTATGTTTATACCGACCATTATTTTTAAACGAAGAATAAATGCACGTAATAGGGGGGTATAATATGAAAAAACGGGTGGTTGTTAGAATAACATTAAAAGATAAAATATTGCGGTTCGGTTATCTACGAAATAAACTATGAATACGATGGATGTTGATATTATTAATAACTGTTGTGCGGGTATTACCGTCGATAGCGAGATATTTGGTAAAAACATTCTAAAAATAACCCATCATACGTTTTGAACAGGGTCTCATTTACGTTAAAAAAAAATTGTATAAACTGAGTTACATATTTTTTTATTTTTTCATTGCGGCGTATGGATCACCACGTCTACGTATCACAGCAAATGTATTCCCGATGATCGTATGTTGATTTTGTACGGCAATCCTGGTTTTAATGGAGTAAAAAATTTAACAATCGTTCCAAACCAACATACAAACACAGATAATTTTTCTTTTTTTATTGCATTTAAAGTCCCGCAATAATATTATAACAAGTTTATGTATGTTATCATAACAGGGTTCACATGTTTTTCTTGCAACACAGGAAAACATGCTTACCGAGATACAAATTCATTTCATAACAATAGTAATAAAATTATGTTACTGAAACATAGCTCTTATTACTCAACTAAAACGCCAATCGCCATGAAATTTCTGTTTATACCGACCATTATTTTTAAACGAAGAATAAACACACGTAATAGGGGGATATAATATGAAATTTACAGTACTAAGAGTTGAGGGGAGCACCGGGATACGGGTGGTTGTCAGGATAACATTAAAAGATAAAATATTGCGGTTTGGTTATCTACGAAATAAACTATATTTTAAAATAAATATTATTACTTATTAGTATAATATGAGCTATGCTATCCATTTACCCGTCTATATTGTCAACATTTCATTTATGTTAAAAAAAAAAATTGTATAAACTGAGTTACATATTTTTTTATTTTTTCATTGCGGCGTATGGATCACCACGTCTACGTATCACAGCAAATGTATTCCCGATGATCGTATGTTGATTTTGTACGGCAATCCTGGTTTTAATGGAGTAAAAAATTTAACAATCGTTCAAAACCAACATACAAACACAGATAATTTTTCTTTTTTTATTGCATTTAAAGTCCCGCAATAATATTATAACAAGTTTATGTATGTTATCATAACAGGGTTCGCATGTTTTTCTTGCAACACAGGAAAACATGCTTACCGAGATACAAATTCATTTCATAACAATAGTAATAAAAATATGTTACTGAAACATAGCTCTTATTACTCAACTAAAACGCCAATCGCCATGAAATTTATGTTTATACCGACCATTATTTTTAAACGAAGAATAAATGCACGTAATAGGGGGGTATAATATGAAAAAACGGGTGGTTGTTAGAATAACATTAAAAGATAAAATATTGCGGTTCGGTTATCTACGAAATAAACTATGAATACGATGGATGTTGATATTATTAATAACTGTTGTGCGGGTATTACCGTCGATAGCGAGATATTTGGTAAAAACATTCTAAAAATAACCCATCATACGTGACAACAGGGTTTCATTTACGTTAAAAAAAAATTGTATAAACTGAGTTACATATTTTTTTATTTTTTCATTGCGGCGTATGGATCACCACGTCTACGTATCACAGCAAATGTATTCCCGATGATCGTATGTTGATTTTGTACGGCAATCCTGGTTTTAATGGAGTAAAAAATTTAACAATCGTTCCAAACCAACATACAAACACAGATAATTTTTCTTTTTTTATTGCATTTAAAGTCCCGCAATAATATTATAACAAGTTTATGTATGTTATCATAACAGGGTTCGCATGTTTTTCTTGCAACACAGGAAAACATGCTTACCGAGATACAAATTCATTTCATAACAATAGTAATAAAATTATGTTACTGAAACATAGCTCTTATTACTCAACTAAAACGCCAATCGCCATGAAATTTCTGTTTATACCGACCATTATTTTTAAACGAAGAATAAACACACGTAATAGGGGGATATAATATGAAATTTACAGTACTAAGAGTTGAGGGGAGCACCGGGATACGGGTGGTTGTCAGGATAACATTAAAAGATAAAATATTGCGGTTTGGTTATCTACGAAATAAACTATATTTTAAAATAAATATTATTACTTATTAGTATAATATGAGCTATGCTATCCATTTACCCGTCTATATTGTCA
>JANEHU010003199.1:0-12901 GCA_027563435.1 Nasonovia ribisnigri | reverse complement strand
GTATTATATTAAATATTATGTGTTATTATATATGTGTTTGTTATACTCTTACTCTTATGCCAATACTATAGAGTTAAATGTACTGAATTATATAACACATTTAATGTATCATCATTCTATTTTATCATTACCAAGTTAATGCTATTGTTTTTATCTATTCTATGTGACTCTTTGATAGTAGAGCTGAGACCGTATGAATTGTATTAATAAATAAATAGTAAATAGTACATTGTAAGTTAAGGTATCAAATTTAATACATGTAATAATATAATAGTATGTCAATATAATTCAGTGCATAATGATATGAATAAAATATAAAACATTAGAGCCCTAAGTATTATTCAATGTGTTACATAATTCAGTACATTTAACTCTATGAGTATTAATATAATATATCATTCACTAATAAATATGTGTGTGTAGATGTAAGTTTGGGTGTCTCTACTCTCTACTTCAAAACTACATAGGTAAATCCAAGCATTAAAGTAATTTAGTATAATTCTGAAATATGTCAAGTCACAATCAACAGAGCCCTATGTAATATTTAACGTTCTATCATTGAGTAATGACTCTTAGGTCGAGTTGTTCATAGTCGCAGTCTTAACAACAAATGAATTGCTTGTATTATTTAAGTAGGTACATTAGGTATTTCAAGAGTTGTTTGCTATGTCCTATGGATACTATTTTGAATCATCGTTAAGTAATAACTCCATGCTGGTAGCTGCTAGAGTCTAGTATGAAAAGGGATCTGTAAAATGATTTCCTCTAAGGGGATGTTCATATTCCAAGTGTCAGTAAATACAAAGTTTATGCCTAAGTGTTCTTACTTCAAAGACATTGCGTAGGGATTTATGTCTCGCATCAAACCGTCCAATAGTCCCATCACATCAACGGACAGTTCACGCCGCTGATTTCTCCTATTGGCCATCCCGACGCGGCGGTCGTTGGCCTCTGCGGACTCCAGGAAATACAATTGACAGTAGTTCGCATCTGCTCGATCAACGGCCACGTCATTGTTGATCCTCTGATACGTCTGGCCGTGGATACACATCGTCGGCGGTCCTCGCCCTGGTATACGCCTGTCGTTCGCGTCGCAGCTGAACGCAGCGAACGCCAGAGCGTTGTTGTACCGACGAATGTCTGCTCGGTATCTACGACCATCCTGCGAATCATCAATCAACAAATTCATTAGTAAGTATGGGGCGCGCAACAACGCGTGTCGTCCTGCAGCGGTCACTTGACCGTTGTTACAACACGTGGAGAAGTGTCCCCGGGTCGTTTCCTCGCCACTGAAGTGGCGAGCGTTACAGTGCAAGCAGACTCTGTCCAACGCGCCCGCGTTGTGACGTTCTGGAAGAGGGTGTGTCACGCCCGCCGGCCGGTAAACGGGAATTGGTCCAACCTGCAATTTACAATGATAATTAATTTTATATTTAAGTAAGACATAATATTTACCGACCTCTTCGACGACTCCTGGCTGCAACTCGTCGAGCACGTCCGCAAACTCCAGGTCTGCTTGCACTTCGACCACTTCCACGTCCTCTCCTCCATCAACCTGGACTTCGACCAATTCCACATCTACCACCCACTCCATCTGGACATCGACCACTTCCATGTCCTCCTCCGGGTACTCGGCCCCTTCCACCTCCTCCACCGGGACACCGACCACTTCCACGTCCTCTCCTCCATCTACCTGGACTTCGACCACTTCCACATCTTCCACCCACTCCATCTGGACATCGACCACTTCCATGTCCTCCTCCGGGTACTCGGCCCCTTCCACCTCCTCCACCGGGACACCGACCACTTCCACGTCCTCTCCTCCATCTACCTGGACTTCGACCAATTCCACATCTTCCACCCACTCCATCTGGACATCGACCACTTCCATCCTCCACCCCCTCCACCAGGACCTCGGCTCCTTCCACCTCTTCCACCGGGACGCCGACGACTTCCATGTCCTCCACCACCTCTACCTGGACCTCGGCTCCTCCCACATCCTCTACCTGGATGTCCTCTTCGTTCCCGACTACCTAAAAGTTAGGTCGAGTTTAGAGTAGGTGCACATTTATTCCCACTACATAATATAATTATTATAGTTTAACCCGGAGTCAGTGTACGATTAGTATGATTTTGCCGACTTTAATAATAATTAAATACTTATAGTAGAATGTATCTTATTACTTTTAGCAAAGAATATATCATTATATCTATATAAAAATACACCTAGTCATAACCAACTGTAACCATCATAACTATCATTCATAATTGACCTGAGATTTTCAAGAGGAAAAATTCAACCTCAATAACATCAGTGCAATTAAAAAATTCACACAAGAACGTTTATTTGGTTGTACATTCATACATATTTATAATTTTTCTTAGGATGAAAATAACAACAAAAAATGTATTGCGCTCTTAACTCTGTAACTCCACCTAAATCTGAGATCTGCCTGTATATAAAAAATTAATTGCAATAAAGTATATGATAATTGATTTAGACATTGCTCAGAGTACCACATGTGAAATGATAAAATACCTATCTAGTACACAACTTTCAAATAAAGGAGTGTGTGGTAGTAATATTGAGCACTGTGTAAGAAAATGTTTAAGTACCTGTAATGAAAGTTAAAATACAGTGAGTTAACTGTAACTCACACGACGTGTCCCGTATGAATGGGCTTACAGTTAAAATAATTTTTATACAGAACTTTTACTTACAACAATACAAAGAAGAACATTTAATCGTATTTCAATAAAGAATATTTAATAAACATATAAATTATAGAATTGTGTTAGGTTAGGTTCAATAATAGGTTTTGCAGTATCAATAACAACAATAAGTATAGGTATCAGAATAATTATTTGTTTTCGAACAGCAATGTTGTTCAAGGTATTTTTCAAAGAATAAGAATAAAATAACAGCGATAACGAAAAAAAGAGTGTAATTTATACAGGACTTTAATCGGTTGTGTATTCATACATATTTATAATCTCGTGTCGGTTAGATAAAGTTATGTAGATATGTAGATTATGTGTAACTATAATGTGTAATGTGAATTATGTGCAACTATAATGGGCAAAGTGAAGATTAAGTACGTAAGTACTTAGGTTAGACATTACTCACTGTCGTCGGAGGGGTGTGTGAAGTATGATAATTACACATTGCTAATAACCGATAGTAATAAAACAAATAATATAGTGGTTCCTAGTCATATAATGTTAGTATAGTTCTATTAACCGTTATAGTATAGTATTTATATTGCTTGGTTAATGAGTAAGTTTTATACAAATGTGCAGTTTGTAGGTTAATGTATGTTTTGTATTTTGTAGGATAGGGAACAATTAAAAAGTGTATAAGAAATCATTATGAATGCCTATATTAAAAGTAAATTTAAAATACAGAGATGCATGACTAACTGTAATTACTACTCGTAGTCATTGGAGGCCACACTATGAGCACTGTACAATTAATAATGCTGTAGTAATATTTAACTACACATTTTTCTAAGTTCTGCCTAACCTAACCTTAATGCAATATAATAATGAAATGTAAGTACTGCTGAATGTATGTAACCACCTAAAATTGACATTGTAGTAGTATTGAGATAGTAAAAGACTTTGTAGTGACTTTTGCTAAGTAAAACATGTTGCTGTTGTGCTGTAGTGCAGGGTCTAAAACAGTGTACATAATATTTTGTTATTAAGTAATATTAAGTAATATTGAAAAGTATTTTGTTATTTTGGGTAACATTTAAAATTACCTAAACCAAAATCTAATCTCTGGCCAGCATAACCAATAATAAGTATTATTTATAATAATAATAAATGTAAGTATCTACTATAAAATGTACTTATATAAAAATAAAGTATGAGAAGGTATTGAAATAATCTTAACACTACTGAGAATAACACATGTGAAATGATAAAAAAACTATCTAGTACATACACAATTTACAAATAAAGGAGAGAGAGCTAGTTAGTAGAGAGCTATTCTAGGATAACTTTGTGTAGTAGTAATATTAAAATGTAAAACATTTATGGTATAGTATAAAGAAATGTAGGAATCAAAATAATTATTTGGTTCAGTCAACGGTATCAATGTGTTTAATATGCAATAACACCATTAACACTATTGTTCAAGTTATGTGAAATTATATCAATATATGAAGTCGAATGTAAATTCAGGCTTTTAGTTTTCAAGAATGCCGTACCTAGTCAGTATAGTATAGTATGGTAAAGTATAATTAGTATACTAACGGAGACACTATACTTATTGTCATTAAATTTAATAATTACATGTCGTGGAATAAACTGATACTGATGAAATGAAATTACCGCTACCCTATGTAAAGTAATTTCCATATTGTAAAAGTATAGGTACACGCATTGGACCGTTGTCGACATACAAAACATAACACAACTCACCGTCAAAAAGTACACAGGTAGGTATTTATTATGTTTGGCGGCATACTCGTGCAGTAGGTTTATGTTGTAATAAAAACGTTGAATATCGTCAAGTCAAGTTAGGCAGCTTCTTATAAAACACAAGTTCGTGTACACATCGGGTGTATTAAACTCATGAGAGTACACAACGGTATTAGTGGCAAAGTAACAAAGTGTATTTACAGCCAAGTAACCATGATATTATACACTCACCAGAGACGGCACCGCTGTGTGTGACAGGTGGCGGCGTCGTGCATCTCCTACGACGTAGTCAACACCAGCGACGAAATGCCTGGAACACAGCTTGGATGTGCGGTTCACGGCGAGACCGCGGTCCACCACAAACGCCACCCACTCGAGACGACGTAAGCCATTTGGAAATCTAAAGGTCACAATACAATAATCATTACGTCGATATTCATTAACGCGTTGTGTGAAATCGTAAATACCCGTGAACTGAAACGCCATCGATATCGTCCACATTCCCACATATCACACAGCGTTTGACCATCGTGACGGGGCAGCCTAAAGAGTGAAGTTTTAATGATGTAGTTTAACATTTTTAAAATGTCAAGTGAAAAAAATTATATTGCTAATCAGTGTGTTATCAGTGTGTGTACTATTTTTAGAAAGACGGTGAATATTATTATTATTATGTTATTGTCATTAAATTTGTGTACGGTCTTCAAACGAACTCGCGTATAAATCTACGTCCGGTTATGAACACCGAACGCGAATAATATTTCGAAGAGCTAGTGTAATAACAATAATAACAATACACGTGTTTTAGTATGAAAAGTGTTACTCACTTGTATGAAAAGCGGCGTTCGATGGCCTAAAAAAAAATTACGTTCTGTTAATTATACACAACGTATGCGCTCGCGCGTGTAAAAGGCGTCCGAAATGCGCACAAAAAAGTTAAGGGAACTAAGAAAACAGAGAAAAATTAACTTTTCGGTGCGCTAAGACGTTCGCCGTACGGACACTGGGCACAAGTTGACGTTTGATGACACGGCGCGTTTCACGTCGCTAAAGTTTTTCCCCGCGCGGCTACTCACTCCACCGATAACGTCAGGTTAGGTACGCGTTACTCATAAGTCATAATCTTAAATCTTATGGCAGTACTGTAGTATTGCGTTTATTATATATATAATATATATATAATAATAATAATAATAATATAATATAAATCAAATAATTGTAATCAAATATTAACGCACGTAATTAACATAACAATAATAAGTATAATACAGCATTATTAAACTTCAATACCTTGACACCGTCTTAGCGTTTTGTGGGTACTCATATAGTATATAAAAAAAAAATATATAGCAGTTAAACTACCTATGTAGCTATGCTCGACTACATTTTACTTAATTTTACTTAGTCCTATCTCATCACCGACATTAGGCACCCACGCTTAATTAAGTCGGTTCAATCAATACCATGCACCTACTCTTTAAGTAGATGGGTAGGTAAACTAAATTTTTCACTACCCATTAAGGCATTAACATTCAAATACATATACGCATATAGTTATTATTACAATATGCTTAGTATGTGTATATATACCTATTAAGCAGACAATACAAAACTCATAGGTAACTGCTATTGTAAGTAGCTCTATAACACTATTCAACCACCTCCACCAACTACTTTACAAAATGTAATACAACAGTATTGTATAAGTATACAAATGTTGCTGTGTCATTATATCATTGTGAAAACTACATTTTACTTCCAATAATAGTCCTACCCTATCACCGACATTATACTTTGTATTAGGTAACCGTACTTAGTACTCAGTTAGTTCAATCAATATCATGTAAGTACCTACTCTTTAAGTAGGTAAACTACAAATATAATAACATATATTAGGTACCTACTACTGTGACTTATAAGTAGGTATCTGCTATGTACATATTACATGCGTACGCATGAGTTATAACTATTGTGAGTATTTAATTTAACTATTTAATCGCCTCGAACAACCAAGTCCCTTACACGGTGCAATAGAAAATATATCCAGACGTTTTATTAGTCAATACAATATAATATACGAATGAATTAATCAATAAGTCCGTAGCAATAATCGTTTAAACCGAACGCGGCTAAAAAGAATTAATACAAAATAAATAAATCGCGAAAAAAAAAATGAAAAAAAAAATTTCGAATTAACACGGCCGCCGCAAATTTCCACAATCCGGCTGCCCTGCGTCGAACGCTCCACCGTCGGGTAACCTGCCTAACGCCCTAATCCTACCTACCTACCTATCGAGTTGAGAACTGGTGTGAAATCTCTGCCTCTTAAGGCGTCTCGCCGCCGAGGCGAATCGCGAACGCTACGCCGTCGTCCGCCCCGCGGTCACCCGGATCGGGCGGTCTGCCGCGTCGGACGGCGGACGACGTCCTCGGCCGCGTTCTCCCGGAGAGAACGCGATTTACGGGAAAAAAATCCAAAACGTCTACGCGTATATACGGCATATATATATATAGTATATATAGTAGTAGTAATATAGTAATGACGACGCCGCGGTCTACTGTCGTCGGTTTTACTCGCCCGCGGCACTCGCCGGGATCGAAGTGGGGCGGCGCGCCGACGGTAAATTTAGCGTGGATTCCGAATACGCGGCGAATGGCGAGATGAGACGTTTAAAACAGGGTTAAAACTCGACTTTTCGGAAAAAAAACGGCCAGACGGCGCGCTTCGGCGGCCGGCGGTCCGCGCGCGATCTCCGCCGAGAAAGGGTCGAGACGAATAAAGCGCGTAGACGTGTGGCGGTTAAATCTCCCGGGGAACGCGAATAAGGTCCGAGCGGGGCCGCGCGTCGCCCCGGAGGGGGGTAAAACTCGACTTTTCGAAAAAAAAAGTCGAATTTCTCTCGAAAACTCGTAAAATTGATAAGGCGTCGGCGATAACGCGGCGACGGCTGCGCCGCCGCGAATCTCGGCGGAATCGGATTTTTTCATTGGCGCGCGCTGATTCTACCCGCCGCACGGTCCGTTTTTCGCTCCATTATTCACTAAATAACGCATAAAAACGCCATAGGGGGCGCCCTCGGCTTCACGTTTTATATATTAGGACTAGCTCTCCGAGCGTCGCTGGGGGAGACCCCCAGACCCCCCAGTGTTAGCCGAAAGGGGGTACCGGTTTTGGAATGATGGTCGTTTGAATCATCAAAGTCGCACGTCTTGGTACGCGAGTGTATGAGAGTGGTCGGTGATGAGAGATAACGGCGATGAGGTGACGAAGATAAGTGATAAGGCTAGGACCACTGCGGTTCGACGTGGTCATCCCGGTTCAACGATGGACGACGTCGGACGGCCGGTTCACTTTGGTTGTCTAGCAAGTGGGTCACCCCCCCGAAGTCGGACATAATCTCCCGGGTAGGCAATCCGGCGTCGTAGGATGATCCCCCTTGTTAACTGAAAGGGGGTACCGATTTTGGATTAATGGTCGTTTGAATCATCAAAGTCGCACGTCTCGGTAGGTCGAACCTCATGGTTGGTCGATGAGTGTTGATAAGAATTCGTGATGACTGATAAGGGTCGGCGGTTTGGCGGTATCGTTTGAAATTCCAGTTTTGGGGTCTATAGAGTTCTGTGATCGAACGGCTTCGCTTTTTTTATACGAAAGCCAACGAATAAATAAATCCGAAGACCGAGTTTCAGCGTCTAGCAAGTCAGTCACCTCGTGTTATATTCGATTGAATTTCTAATCAGTCACCTTGGAACACAATCCGACTGCGTCAATAATATGGTACTACAGTATTTCGGTGATATGAATTTATGATAACGTGTTTCTGATAAGGCCTAGTGCTTTAGCGGTATTCTATCGAAGGCGGGAACGTTTGAAAACCGTATTTTTGACAACAAATAAGTTAAGAGTAAGTCATTATAAGCGGACCTGGTGGGCCCCATACGGTGTAATACGGTGTAACCATATTAAAAGGCTCCGAGTGAAAATAGTATTTTTTTCAAAACCCTAACTCGGGTACCGGATAGTCGAAATGCATGAATTTTTAAGCCGTGTTTGAGTGTCTAGGTAGTCGCAGTCACCTCCGATGACGTCGTTGATATATAGGAAGTCATTTACGTAGGCAATCAGACTGCGTCGATTGAGGACAATGTGTGTCTCACACGCATCAGATATTAATTCTATACAATGCAAATTTACGAATATTACGTGATTTCGGGCGGCCGTGCTAATCAGATAGCAAATTTTTTGGTGTCTAGCAGGTCAGCCACCTCGCCGAACGGTCGGCGTCGTCTCACCGGTATACAATCCGACTTAGTTGGTCAAGTTAGGTTTATTTCGGGCGGCTATGCTAATCATTTTGTCGTTATAAGTAAAAGCACAGAACAATAAAAAGTCGTGGTAAAAGTCGCTGCGCCAGCAGTTATCCGCTGATAGTGAGTGGTTCGACCACGGACCACGTCAACGGTTTGTGGTGGTAAGGTCTACCGCTTTGGCCGTATTCCGTCGAAGGCGGGAATATTTAAAAAACCACGTTTGCGGGCGCATCACTAAAGTGAGTCCAGAGTTGGTTTTAAATTATAATGCCATATTAAATACCTTAAAAATTAAAATAATAACGACGGCCAAAAGTGTAAGGCGTAATGCCGTGTTTGAATGAATAATAAAATATCGACAATACAATTAATTAATTAATCCGACAATGTGGGACGGCCGGTTTCTTTACTGTCGCCGAAAATGCGACATTACGTGAATAAAAATTCAAAAAATTTCGGGCGTCCATACAAATAATATAGCCGCCGTATTTTTTCGGTTGTCTAGCAGGTCAGTCATCTCAGTAAAGTTATCCGGGTAGGCAATTCGAAAAGCGGACAATGTGCGACGGGCGGGTAAACGTATAAACGTTCGGTGATAAGGCCTACCGATTTGGCGGTATTCTGTTGAAGGCGGGAATTTTTGAAAACCATGTTTGCGTGTGTATCGATCAATGTCAATATAATACGTCAATAAAATTAATTAATTAATCAGCTATGCGATTTTGTTACCCGCATGGGTTACCTGCGTTGACAATGAACTGCGCCGACGTCCAGCAATTTGTCGAAAGACCGTTCTTAAACATCCGACTGCCGTCTAACACTGCGGACTACGGACAACACGTGAGTATATTTTATATTATTATTATTAATAATAATTTAACTCATGGTTTTTTAAAACGTTCCCCGTAAATCGTGTAACACCGGCTTTCTGTTTAACGAATAAAATATTTTATCATACCACAAACATAATAATACTGACAAAATCTTTCATTTTACACTTTACACTTTTATAGAAAACAAATATATTACGCTGACATCCTCTAAATGTTTCGTCTTTTTCTTTTTAGAATGAATATAAACATTATTTTCAACGGGGCGGTGCAGAATTTGCACCTCAGCACCGCTCCGGCTGTGGCAGCCGCGCTACCGACGGCCGAGACCGCCACCGCCGAGCGCCATCCACCGGCCGAGACCGCCACCGCCGCGCGCCATCCGCCGCGTCAGCGAAAGGCCCCAAAACGTAAGTACATAGGTATAGGTGATGGGTACATTTAAATGATTACTATTAACGTACGCCTAAATCGAGATCAGAGGTCACGGGCCGAACCATGCCGCTCAAAAATCGCCGTAATTACAAAATAATATTTAAATGTTTACTAATAAATAACGCCCAACTCGTGTTTCAGAATGCTATAGATGTCATGGGCGAGATCACCTCGTTAAAGATTGCCCCTTCGCGAGTATGATATAATTTTATGTACGCCATGTTTTCTTGTTTTAAAACTGTTAATGTTTTTTTCTATATTTATAGCCCCCCAACCGCGTGACCGACGACCGCCGCCGCGTGACCGACGACCGCCGCCGCGTGACCGACGACCGCCGCCGCGTGACCGACGACCGCCGCCGCGAGACCGACGACCGCTCGCCGTAAGGCCACCCCGTCCTTCTTCACAGCGGACGACGCCGGCCAGCACATCGGACCCCGTAAGTACACCGTAACCTAACCCTAATTCTCATTCAAAATGAATCTTAATCCTAATCCTATGAATATCGTAGGTCATGCCGGAAACCCCGACCCCGACCCCGACGACCGCGAATACCACTGTAAGTTGTCAATTGGCTCATTACTTTTGTTGTTAATTTTAATTTTTAATTTTCTAATTGTAGTCGGATGATATGTACATTTCGGCCGTCGCCACGGCCGTGGATCGAACATTGTAAGTTGTCAATCGGAGAATCTATTTCAATTTTTATAACAATACTAATTTATTTAATGTTTTTCAGATGAATAAAAGATTTTTTTTTTTGTTTCAATTCTGTCTAGTTTGTTTTTTATCTCCTAATTTACCCATATTATATAATAATATAATATAATACCAATATGTTTATTTGTGTAATACTTTGTGCAGGGAGTGAGTGGTTTTCCAGAAATATGTGTTAATGAATAAGAGTATAATTGCGTAATATGTATAATAACAATATTTTTTTTATTCTTTACTAAATGTATATATATATATACAAAGTATAAAGACATAAATTCACAATGATGACAGGTACATATAATATATTACAAATAGGTACATTAACATTGAATTGTATTTAAAAGTTATCCATACAGATTCAAACCTAGTACAAAATATAGTAGTATAAGAAGAAGGTACCAACAAATACATACAGTCTATAAACAGATATTTAGATTATTATCAAAAGTTACATGTATAAATCACAAAAAAAAAATTCATACAGATATAATAATAAAAACTTATCATACATTTTATGATGATATATAATTGTGAATAGGCAGTGAAATGCAAACAACGTATTATATTAATTATTATATATTATTTACTAAACGTTGCAAAGTATTAAGGAATTTTCATAAATTAACACAAACTAATAATTAATTTTGTGTTTAAAAGTAATTCACATAGACAGGCATAGTAGTACAAATATACATAATAATAACAATATGCAGTTAAATAATAATTAAATCATTAATTAATAAATACAATCAGGCAGTTAAATACTAACAAAACCATATAAAGAGGTTAAATATTGTTAACTAAACATTGCTAAGAAACATACTATCATAGCATATCATTATACATCAAACAAATAAATACTAATAAATACACAATACAGAGTACAAATAAATTAACAGCAGTTGCGATACAATCAAAGCTACTAAAGTAAATAACATAACAAACAAATACAATCTATTAACAGATATTTAGATTTGTATTAAAAGTTATTCATACAGACATGAATCATAAATTGTGTTTAAAAGTAATTCACATAGACATAGTAGTACAAATATACATAATTTAATTAATTAAAAATTAATTAATTTACTTATTAATGTTAATACAAATAAATCTCAATAATTAGTACAATAGAAAATAAATGAATAGCAGTTCACAGTGATACAGAGTGTACATAATGTTTTATGTAGTACTTGTTAATGTTAATAATATTCTTAGAGAAAACGAATACAGCTATTTACAGTACAATGTAAAATATTGAAATTTAATAAAGTTTACAATAATGATACTATTAGTGTCTTATTACTTATTAACTAAACATTGCTAAGAAACATATTATCATAACATAGCATTGTGAATACATCAAACAAATACATAATACAGAGTACAAATAACAGAGTATCAAATAGCTACTAAAGTAAATAACATAACAAACAAATACAATCTATTAACAGATATTTAGATTAATATTAAAAGTTATTCATACAGACATGAATCATACATTTTGTTTAAAAGTAATTCACATAGACATAGTAGTACAAATATACATAATAAAACAGTATATAGTGTTACTATGAGGTTAAAATAAAAGTTACAATAAAATACAGTAAAAATACAACACAATACCTATACATACAATTTTAAATTTAAAACAATAGTAATAAAATAACAGCATATCCGCATAGATATACAGAGTGTATAATAAAATGTAATAAATCTTATACATAATAATATATTAATACAAATAAATTTCAATAATTAGTACAATGCAAAATAATTGAATAGCAGTTCACAGTGATACAGAGTGTACAAAATGTTTTATGTAGTACTTAACACGGTGTAAATTAATTAAAAATGTTATGACTATTAGTGAATAGTGATTACATAGTGAAATTGACTTATTAATGTCAATAATATTCTTAGGTATGACAAATAATAAAGCAATACAACTTACTATTAAAATGGAAATACTATAATAGTGAGCATTACAGTTATTGTATTTTAATAAAATGTAAATGATACACCATATCCGCATAGATAAAATTTAATTAATCTTATAAAACTATTGAAAGCTACTAAAGTAAATAACATAACAAACAAATACAATCTATTAACAGATATTTACATTAGTATTAAAAGTTATTCATACAGACATGAATCACAAATTGTGTTTAAAAGTA
>JANEHU010003198.1:0-15748 GCA_027563435.1 Nasonovia ribisnigri | reverse complement strand
GTTTAAATATTAAAGTGAATCGACCTATTAAGAAACTTAATAGTAAGAATATTATCATTGTTTGTGTGTTGGTTTTTTACAATAGTTCAATTTTTTGGAAAATTATGCGTACATAATATATAGTTCATTGAAAATGGTCATAACTTACTTAAAAACTGAATTATAGTGAACAAAAAAAAAAAAAATACAAACACAGATAATGTAGGTGCTTACCATCAAGTAGGTCAATTCACTCTAGTTTTTAAACAAATGGAGTTAAAGGTAATCTGCTAACCGTAAATATTCTATATTTAAAATTGTAAGATAGAGACATCAAACATTTGTGTTGCGTTCTCTTAACTTAAAATATACTATAATTAAAAAAAAATTTATTATTTATAATTGTTACTAATATTATTATAACATAATATAATACAATATAAAATGTATAAATAATTTATCATTGATTATGTAACAATATTTATAGCAATTTCAATGTTAAGTAACCCTAAACCACTAAATCACTCTTGTAAAATTGTCGATCACATCCATTCTTTGCATGGTGGAAAACTACCTTTCATAGGTAGCCATGTTGATTGATAAATTTATTGCTACAATGAATTGTTTTGAAAGATTTGATGGTCCTTCATTGAATTTTTGGGTGTTTATATTACTTACAAATTAATTTTATCTTATAAAACACTTTAATAACCATAAATTCTGATCTTAAGTAATTTTTACAAATTCTAAATAAAACTTAGCATATAGCTATTAATTATACATTAATTTACTAGTGCAGGGGTTGTCTAAAGTGGGCCCCATGTGGCCTCATAGTCATTATATGTGACTAGGAAAATCAAACGTATCATTTGTATAAAAACCGCAAACTAAGATAGTATGGATTAAGACATTGCTTGTTTGTGAATAACTTGTTAAATTAATAAACTTAATTGTAATGAACTTAAAAGATTTGAATTTAGTAAGATTATACTCTTCTGTTTAAAATAAAATAAAATAAGGAAAAAGGTGGCCTGTGAAAAATGTATATTTATTGTTTTGCCCTTGACAACAAATCAGGTTGCCAACCCCCTACCTGTATTAGTGGTATTCCCCATTATTTCATCTGGGTTATTTAAATAAATAAATAATAATCTGTAAATACATTTATAATGTTTATAACACGAATAAAAAGAATAAACTAATATTGAATATACAGAAACAGGGTTCTATTGAAAACATAAAATATACAGATAAATTAGTGGCCCGTTCTCTAAGCTGTTCCATATTTGCACCTATGCTTGTATCTTTGTTATGGTAATAACTCTTTACTTAATTCAATTTTTTGATTATTTTTTATGTTTATATTTTTATTAGGATATCGAATTAAATTACATTTTGATGGATATCAGGATGATTATGATTTTTGGGTAAATGCGGATAGCCCGGATTTGTTTTATCCCGGATGGTGTGAATTGAATTCGCGCGTTCTACAACCACCAAAAAATTATGGAAATAAATTTAATTGGATTGGATATCTTGAAGAGTGTCAAGCTGTACCAGCTCCAAAACATAACTTTGTCTGTATTAAAAACATCGATGTAAGTTATTCTAAACTGATATAGATTAGTTTCTTCAATCTAATTGAATTTGAAATTGTAAAATGTAGTAAAAATTTAAATTTGGCTTCAATTTGATACTGGTTATTTATAGAATCAAAATATCTGACCTAGACTTTTTTCATACATGATAACCCATATTATTTTTTTCCTTTCTTCTGTCATTAATTTGAAGTTTGCTACTTCTTTTAGTTGATTGGACTTTATATCATTCACAATCTTTTTCATATTAATGTACTACCTATAGGAAATATTGTTATAATAATTTCAACTTCAGCTATTACTTTTCCAACTTTCTTACGTCATACGATTTAGCCCAAGATGTTTTGATATTTTATGTACATATTATTATATGTATCATTATAAAAATGGTTGGAGATAATAATACACAGCTATTTTTTAATTTCTATTATAATGTGCTTAAAATTATATATATTTGTATATAGAGTTCCAAAAATCAACATAAATTTCATATTGGAGGTAAATTAGAAGCGTTAGATAAATTTACACGTGTGCTTTCAACACCGTTAATATGTGTTGCCACTGTTGTTGATATCTTGGGTAATCGTGTTCGTATTCATCTTGATGGGTGGACTGATCATATGGATTATTGGGCGGATATTTCATCAACTAATTTATATCCGGTGAATTGGTGTGATACTAATGGTGAAAAGTTGTTTCCACCTAAAGGTTATAAAGGTAATTTGATTTTTTTAATTAATTATTTCATTTAATTCATACTAAATATTATTATTTTTTTCAGATGGCCAAAAAAATAAAACTTTTAATTGGACCGAATACTTAAAAGAAACAAATAGTGAACCTATACCTGAAGATGCATTTGTTCGTCGACCATTACGAGACTTTTCTAATAAAATGATAATTGAGGTTGTTGATTATGTTGTTCCAAAACTACTAAGAATTGCTAAAGTAGTAGATGTTAGATATAATCAAATAAAAATTATTTATGATGGATTTGAAAAAATATATGGACACTGGGTTGAAGACGGCAGTCCAGATATTCATCCTGTTGGATGGTCAGCACTAACTAATCATCCAATTGAAATGCCACCAAGTATAAATTTACAAATTATATAAATACATTTATTTAAGTGACCTGCCATACCACATCTGACATTGTTTATTTTATTTTATTTACATTTTCAGGTAGACTTTGGAGTTGTCTTATTCCTGGTTGTAAAGGTAATGGAAATTCCTCAAATAGGTTGAAAATTAATCATGACAACACAAATGATTGCCCATATAAAATAGATACATGGCAAACAGCTATTTTTGAGTTGAGAAAGGTGCCTGATCGATTGGAAATCCATAATATTTTAACTAACACAACATTGACAAGGTATTATTAAATTCTGTTCTTAAATGTTGTCTTATTGATTTGTAACCAATTAAATTAAATTAATGATTTATAGTTCAAAAACTAAAAGTAATGTAGATCATGATGAAAATAAGGAAACAGAACATAATATGCATTTCAAGAAGATCTATACAGAAAAAAATAAGTCTTCATGTAATAACAATGGTTAGTAACCAATGGGAACCAATAATATATAAATATTAATTTCTACTTATTATTTCTTCTATAACCAATAGCAACCATTTATAAATAAAAATTTCCATAGTGAATCTCATAATCTCTGTTTGAGCACCTTCCCGGGTTGGAATTTACCTTTTTTTAATCAGTCTATTTTCTTTACAGAGGTCTCATCTACCTCTGTACCAAGTTTTATCCCAATTAGTTTAGTCATTTAGAAATGCATAAAGAACAGACAGACAAACATTCACTTCTTCATTCAAGAAATTTATACTTATTTTTTTTAACAAAAGTAGTACTATAACCTTTAGGAGACTGTCAGGTATAACAGTAAAAAATTTGGTGACGATACATTAAATGGTGTGGATTTGTATGTGTACAAAAATAGGGACTTGTTTTTACAGTATAGATTATAGAGTGTACGTAATTTGTAATTTTTTATTTCAGGTATTAATACATATGTGATTATTCATAATTTTTAAAGAAATAAGTAAATAATATGTTTTATGACAAAAGGCAAAAGTCTCATAAAATTACATGCAATAGGTTATGATGCGAAAAAGCTCAAGTCAAACAGGGAAATGCAATAAGTCATAAGTCTAATTTGAAGAAAATAAATAAAAACTAAAATATGATATGTAATAGTTAAATAACAAAACACTTATTAATCATGATGACAAAATTACAACATTTTAAAACGTTGAAAATTTTTTTCTCTAGAAAAATTCTTATAATTTTATTTTGTTGGAATTGTAATTGTCTTAACAAATTTTCTGATAATCTATATAATATTAAGTATTTTATTTAAAGCAAGATAATTTAAAGTTTATAAAATTTATGAATTGACTGCGTTATTATATTGTTTGTATCAATTTTTATACTTAATTATTTAGTACATGACATTTTTTACACATTTTATCATTATATTCAGCGTAATTTTTACAGAAATATATAATAAGTTTCTCAAAAGAAATAATAGAATTATACATACTAAATGTATATATAAATAGGTATTTTTATTATTTAAAGATAGTTTTCTTGTGGTAAAGAGATTAATTACTCTCTTAACCCGCTGTTGGTATCGTTATGCAAAGTCCCGCCGTTGGTATCGAGTGAGTGCTGCGCTCACCTCGTTGTTTTTTCATCACAATTTATTATATGATGAACACAAACCAACAAAAAATTATTTATAATTTAATCGTTTACAAAAAATGTTCTTACAATTTTTCTTAAATACTTATATAATGTTGACCAAAAAAAAATGTATAAAAAATTTAATGTGTATAGCTGCATAACATTTTTTTTAATACAATATATTTAAAATGTTTATTTTCAGGTGATATGTCTAAACAACTTCTTTCTTGCAAATATGAATATTGTGATATATTGGTGTATAAACCTGAATTGATTGATAATTTATACTGTAGTTTGGAATGTAAACGTTTAGATGCAAAACAAACAGTAACTGAAAAAGTACTTTTTATAAATAAATCTACAGTTGATTTAAAACACCATACAAAGAAATCGCAAAAGAGAATAAGTAAAAGGAAACAACTCTCAACAACTCATTGTTCAGAGGACATGGTTAAAGAAAATAATGATTGGGATGAACGGTTAAAACTTATTACAGAAAACGATTCTTTAAATGTAGAGACATTTTCTTTTCCAAAAAATTATTCTTCATCAAGTCCTTTGGTAAAATCAAACCAAATTAAAATATTATCTACAGCAACAGTTACTATGCCTAAAACTAAAACTACATATTCACAACTAAAGTTGTCGAATAATACTGAAATTGGTCAAAACAACAGTTATAACATGTTAAGAGTAGGTGATTTTAGCAATGCAAGTAAAATTAAAAAGTATATACCCCATACTATTACGAGTAGAGATTTGATGGAAAATGATTCAAATACTTTTGTTCAAAATGAGGAATTCAAAAAAGTTACAAATTGTCCCAAAAAACTGAATACTTCATCTTGTCAGCTATCATCGAACTCAGAATCTATAGAGAAATCAGAGAGTTCATTGTTAAGTTACAGTCAAGGGCAAAGGGCCAGTAAAAATGGTTGGTATTAATTATTATTTTAAATCTATTTTTGTTTTTTTATAAAATTTATTTTGTTTGTTTTAATTCAGGTGAAATAGCTACAAATACTTATGCAACTAATGCAAAATTACAGTTACTGTATTTAGGCTCTAATACAAAATCAAAAACTAAATTGAACTCTGATAAAATGGTAAAAATTGGTGTCAATGATTCTAATAGCCCTGAGGATGATATAATAAAAGTTGGTTATAATGAAACTCGTACATCACAGGTATTGTTCGTTAGAAATTTTTTTGTGTTTGGTAAAATTCTGATAATAAAATTATTTATTTATTTTAGAATTTAAATATTAAAAGAGCAACTGAAGAACATTTGTATAAGAATAAAGTACCATTGTCTGAAGAAATTATTAATTTAAATAATCAAAGTAAATCTTACAACGAATGTAAAAAATTTATAAAAAATTTAATGTGTATAGCTGCATAACATTTTTTTTAATACAATATATTTAAAATGTTTATTTTCAGGTGATATGTCTAAGCAGTTTCTTTCTTGCAAATATGAATATTGTGATATATTGGTGTATAAACCTGAATTGATTGATAATTTATACTGTAGTTTGGAATGTAAACGTTTAGATGCAAAACAAACAGTAACTGAAAAAGAACTTTTTATAAATAAATCTACAGTTGATCTAAAACACCATACAAAGAAATCGCAAAAGAGAATAAGTAAAAGGAAACAACTCTTAACAACTTATTGTTCAGAGGACATGGTTAAAGAAAATAATGATTGGGATGAACAATTAAAACTTATTTTTAATAAACTATCAACTAAACAAACTCAGTCTCTTCTAAAACCATCGTTGCCAATTATTTCTCCAGAATCAATTGATGATGATGACAAATTTGTTGATCTAAAAGTATACATTTATTCATAACAATTTAATTTTTGATTAAGAAAGTATGTTTATATTTTATTTCAGCCTCTCATAGAAGATAAAGATGTATTGGCATATATGACACAAATGCAACTTAGCTCTGCTCCTAAAAAATTGTTTGATAGACCTTTTCCAACTGAACAGAACCGTTTTGTAGTAGGACAAAAACTGGAAGGTATTGATCCCACAAATGTAGCACTATTCTGTGTAATGACTGTATCAGAAGTTTGTGGTAATTGTTAATTAACTTAAATTTGTTACCATAGGTGCAAATATAAAATTGCATTGAAATGGGATTCATATATGGGTTCTATTGAAAACATAAAATATACAGATAAATTAGTGGCCCGTTCCCTAAGCCGTTCCATATTTGCACCTATGCTTGTATCTTTGTTATGGTAATAACTCTTTACTTAATTCAATTTTTTGATTATTTTTTATGTTTATATTTTTATTAGGATATCGAATTAAATTACATTTTGATGGATATCAGGATGATTATGATTTTTGGGTAAATGCGGATAGCCCGGATTTGTTTTATCCCGGATGGTGTGAATTGAATTCGCGCGTTCTACAACCACCAAAAAATTATGGAAATAAATTTAATTGGATTGGATATCTTGAAGAGTGTCAAGCTGTACCAGCTCCAAAACATAACTTTGTCTGTATTAAAAACATCGATGTAAGTTATTCTAAACTGATATAGATTAGTTTCTTCAATCTAATTGAATTTGAAATTGTAAAATGTAGTAAAAATTTAAATTTGGCTTCAATTTGATACTGGTTATTTATAGAATCAAAATATCTGACCTAGACTTTTTTCATACATGATAACCCATATTATTTTTTTCATTTCTTCTGTCATTAATTTGAAGTTTGCTACTTCTTTTAGTTGATTGGACTTTATATCATTCACAATCTTTTTCATATTAATGTACTACCTATAGGAAATATTGTTATAATAATTTCAACTTCAGCTATTACTTTTCCAACTTTCTTACGTCATACGATTTAGCCCAAGATGTTTTGATATTTTATGTACATATTATTATATGTATCATTATAAAAATGGTTGGAGATAATAATACACAGCTATTTTTTAATTTCTATTATAATGTGCTTAAAATTATATATATTTGTATATAGAGTTCCAAAAATCAACATAAATTTCATATTGGAGGTAAATTAGAAGCGTTAGATAAATTTACACGTGTGCTTTCAACACCGTTAATATGTGTTGCCACTGTTGTTGATATCTTGGGTAATCGTGTTCGTATTCATCTTGATGGGTGGACTGATCATATGGATTATTGGGCGGATATTTCATCAACTAATTTATATCCGGTGAATTGGTGTGATACTAATGGTGAAAAGTTGTTTCCACCTAAAGGTTATAAAGGTAATTTGATTTTTTTAATTAATTATTTCATTTAATTCATACTAAATATTATTATTTTTTTCAGATGGCCAAAAAAATAAAACTTTTAATTGGACCGAATACTTAAAAGAAACAAATAGTGAACCTATACCTGAAGATGCATTTGTTCGTCGACCATTACGAGACTTTTCTAATAAAATGATAATTGAGGTTGTTGATTATGTTGTTCCAAAACTACTAAGAATTGCTAAAGTAGTAGATGTTAGATATAATCAAATAAAAATTATTTATGATGGATTTGAAAAAATATATGGACACTGGGTTGAAGACGGCAGTCCAGATATTCATCCTGTTGGATGGTCAGCACTAACTAATCATCCAATTGAAATGCCACCAAGTATAAATTTACAAATTATATAAATACATTTATTTAAGTGACCTGCCATACCACATCTGACATTGTTTATTTTATTTTATTTACATTTTCAGGTAGACTTTGGAGTTGTCTTATTCCTGGTTGTAAAGGTAATGGAAATTCCTCAAATAGGTTGAAAATTAATCATGACAACACAAATGATTGCCCATATAAAATAGATACATGGCAAACAGCTATTTTTGAGTTGAGAAAGGTGCCTGATCGATTGGAAATCCATAATATTTTAACTAACACAACATTGACAAGGTATTATTAAATTCTGTTCTTAAATGTTGTCTTATTGATTTGTAACCAATTAAATTAAATTAATGATTTATAGTTCAAAAACTAAAAGTAATGTAGATCATTATGCAAATAAGGAAACAGAACATAATATGCATTTCAAGAAGATCAAAGAAAATAACAATGAACAAAGGTAGTATGACTTTTAAGTGTCATTATTTTATTTATAAATGAATTGATTAAAAATAATTTTAATGCTTTAGAATAAATTGTCTGTTGGGTGCCAGTAATATTGAGCCAAAACGTGATACTAATATTGAAAATTCAATTTTAAATGAAAACATTCCAAGTATCAATAAAAATGAATTGTCCAAAAATATTGGTCTTTCTCTTGTGGGATTTAATTTAAACTCTGTAGCAATGGATCCACTTGCCTGTTATTGGAACAAATACAATTCACAACTAGGTATACCGATATTCAACACTACTGATGTAAGAAAATGGTCAGTTCATGATGTGGCCTCTTATATTCAAAAAGTGTTGGAATATAAATCAAATACTAACCAAGATACCAGTATACCTGATCAGTTCATTAATCAAGTATACATTTATTATTATTTTTATTGCTGTTTTATATATTGTCTAACAAGTGACTATTTTATATAGGCAATTGATGGCAAGGTGTTTTTAATGTTGAATCAAGATGATCTAATGAACAGATTAAAAGTTCCTTATGGCTGTGCATTGAAAATTCACTATGCAATTATAATGCTAAGACAACGCATATCTAATTATTATTAATTTTAAACCTGACTTCCTCAACACGAAAATAGTGAATTTTACTTACAACATACAACATTGTATTTTATTGTTCAATTAAATCTAATATTATTTTTAAAGCTTCTGACTATTTTTCTATATGTCATTTTGTACTCTCCATATTTGTAAAATTGTATATGTATTAAATAAAAATGATTATAAAAATAAACAGTATTATTATTTTTAAGAGAATGTCAGCACACTACTTGTTTTCTCTCTCTGAACCATACGCTACATACCAAATTTATGTTCAGCAGAACCAACTCTATGTTATTACGTTTTGTCTTATAGTGAATTCACTAGTATCAAACTTTATGTTAAAAATATTACTTGTGTCGCTATGGTGGCTATTTAATAATATTTTAATTTTTATGTAAGTTTTGAGCATGTAAATCATTACAATTTAAATATGCCTCAAACTGTCATAACACTTTAAATATCGTAAAAAAACCAAGGTTGCAACACATGTAATGTTCTTCATTTATGGTTCCTCGAAATATGTTCTTATGGCAATCAAAAAATATCAAAGTTAAATTCTGGAAATGTATACAAATCATTATATGGTTAAGAGTTTATAACATTTTATTTTAATACTCAAGGCTTGACCTTTTACATAAGTAAAAAAAATGACATAAAGTAATTTACAATTTTAGTGAGTGTTCAGTGTTCGGCAAAACGGTAGCAAATAAAATCTAGTTGATAATTTGAGGGTTAAAAGTAAAATATTCAAAGTATTTTTTTAAATAGCCAGGAATATAAAAAAAATGAGAAAAACAATTGTATTAACAATTAATTCCTTTCCTAATTTTACACATGCTTATAATTAATGATTTATAAATATAAGTTCTATCTATTAGTTTTGAGTGGTGCAATAATTGTCAATGCCAAACATAGAGGCCTATAAAATCCGGTGAGCCTTCTTCAAGATGGATAGTCAATTTGTGGTGAAGAAAAGAATGCTAGAGTAATGTTGATGGTAGACTTTTAAATTCATGTAGAATTTTGATTTTTGAATACCAATAATTTTTTTGTAACCATATTTATTTTTAAAACAAACAAGATAGTATTAAATACTTAAGTTGATGTTTACTCGATTAAAAGAAATAATAGTTTTAACAAAATATTTTCAACTCATTTAACATGTTTTATAAACATTTAATTCTTTATTTATTCCTAACTCTATTAAATATTTAGTTAAAAGGACTACAATAAATGGACATAATAAAAATACCTAATAAATTGCTTTTATACATGCTTCCATAAGATTCGAAACGTCTAACTCACATAATATGTCTTAACTATTATGTTACCTATTTAAATAAATCACTGCCATTATGCCTTTAGTTAATACGCAAATAAATAATTTATATAATTAAATACTATTTACAATTTACATATTTTAAGCATCATAACATAAATATATGCCACTAAAATTTTAAAAGAAACAAATATATTTAAATTACCTATTATGCATTAAGTATTTTAGTTTAAAACTGCTCCAACTTTTTAACCTGTTTTTAACCAGTTTTAAACCAATGGATGCCACTTATTTCGACTTATTTCACTTATTTCTTGTATTAAATATTTAAGTTGATGTTTACTCGATTAAAAGATATAACAGTTTTAACAAGAGATTTTCAACTCATTTAACATGTTTTATAAACATTTAATTCTTTATTTTTTAGTACGTGTGTCACAGCTGACCGATACACACGTGTGTTACCGTTAGTCGCTTATCCCATTTTTAGCTTCCGATAGCAACTACGAGAACTTCACCGCAATTAAGAAGGTATGCTCTTTAATTACGGCCCCCCTTAACCAACTAGTCATAGCACTCACGAGACCATCCGACATGTCGGATGACCCTGATATCAACCCCCCTCTTTCCAAACCAAAAAATCCACAGCCAAAGACGCAAAAAGCCAAAAAACTTTCACCGAAACCTCCGAAAATGTCTCCTTCCCGAAAGAAGACCAAGCTATAATTTTCAACACAATCCAAGATGTACCACAGATAGAATACATTAAAGCTTTCAGCTTACTTACGCCACCAAACAATATAAAATTCAAAGTTACGACGCCGTATAGGGTGTGCCGCCAGCCGTTTCGGTTGTCGATCAAGAGCGGTCGAGCTTGACGCAACGTCGCGTCCGCTTGCCGCCGCCGCCGTCTTTTACCAACGATTGAACCGACGTACGTATTGAACCGGGCGGATTGCGCACCGCCGGTTCGCATTCGTGTTGTTGGGCTGTGATCGACCTCGTGGTCATTCGACATTATTATTAGTATTATTAGTTCTGGCTGAACGTGGAAACCACTAATATTATTATTTGCGAATCTTTATACCGCGACCGTCGTAAACTTCGGGATAGTCAAAGTTTGACGGATTGTCGATTGTGTCACAGCCCATCTCCGAAATTATTATACATTTCAATGAGGAAGACGCTGTCGCCTTTCCAGCGAGGACCGGACCACCAGTGACCAACGCCGAAGTGTCCATCGTGTCATGTTGTATTATTATTTGCTAAACTGCCCACAGCGCTTATAAGTATTTATTTATTATTGTATGTACCTATTTTGAACATTATTATAAAAATATATATTGCACCATTGCGCCTTAATTTACTTGAACACAATTGTACACTGTGGGTAACCTTCTCCCGCCCACAGCATTCCGCGAGTCGTTGTCTCTAACCACGAAATTAAAAGTAGAAGCGGCACGGCGCCAACAAAGTATCTGATTATTTTGTAAATTATTTAATAGAATCAAAGAGTGACATGGTTTGCTGATTATTTTGTAGATATTTCGTATATATATATTCAAGTGAAGAAGCTCAGTATCCACCAGTAATATGGGCTGAAGCATAAGCAGAGCCAACTTTAACCACTAATGTATGCGTAAATCATTTCGTTATCACTTTAATTCTACATTTCATATAACTCATCCAAATATTTTAATATTGTTTGAAAAGTTAAAAAAAGGTTCAAATAGAAACATATATTTAACTAAATAGTATAAATGAACCTTTTAAATACCGAAATTTCAAAACAAAAAAAAAACGCAAAAAGTTTAAAAATTGTAGTACCTATAATAATAAATATAAAAGTGATCGAACTCAATTGATGAATATGTATCAACACTATGTTTTTTTTGTCCTAATATCGTACTTTTTAAAATTCTATATTTGTTAATTTTTAATTTTATTCTATTAACTATTTATATTATATATGGCTGTAACAAAATTAGGTCCTATAAAGTATAAATTAAAGTAGGTCATTTTGTAATTTTGTTTAATTTTGCAAAAATATAAAGCTATTCAATTTTAAAAGTTTACCCGGGAGCAGTTTACACGTATGATTTTATGTTTTCCTGTACCTTGAGCGCAGTTTACAATCGTCGATTTTTTTGTAAATATATTTTTCCTAAGTCATAGTTAAAACATTCGGAAAAATCAAATGTGAAGTTTACACTCAATTTGTTCATAGTCAACTCTTTCCTAAAATGCTTCAAATTTGATGTATGGTATAAAAAGGTATTCATTTTGTATGCGACCTACCAAGACGATTATCTTTATTATGTACTTACTATGCATGTAAGTACCGATCTACTAACAGGAAAATTACATTTTTGTATTTTTTTAAGTGATATACAAACTGCAGAATTGCTTTTGTAAATAAAATAATATAGGTAAAGTATGACATTTTTTAAATAATTTTTAAATATTGCTGTAATAGGTAGTGCACTTAATATTCATACATTTGTTTTACTGGTATTTATTGTTTAACTGATTTTGACATAAATAAATATTATCATGTGTTATTTTATATTTAAGATAAGATAAGATAATATTTATTGCCTAAAAGAGATACATAAAATAAATACATTAATTAATTACATTACAAATTATTTGGCCCAATTTACCACTGAGGTAGTACCTCGTATTGGTGATATTGGAGTTTCTTTTGTATCACAAATTAATTAATAGATTATAATAAAATTATATGATATTATGATATTTACTAAAAATACTAATAGGTCACGCGGGCCATCAGGTCCCATATTAAAGGAATATCTACCAAAAAGATGGTATATGGCCCTCGCATACTTAAATTTAAATCTTTTAGAATCAAAAATATACCGGAAAATATTATGCGAGTTTAGCTAACCATACATTTTTTTTTCAAAATAATCACTCAGTGGAGAATTTTTGTCTTTTAAAAATATTTCTACTTCTATATTCAGTTCAAACAATCAAGCCAAACCTTTTCCTCGTGACGAACTTTATCGTCATAAATAATTTATTATTTTTGTTTTATTAATTTTTACAGATACTAACTAATATAGCAAGTTATAACTATAGTTTTCTGAAATAGCCTGGGAAATTTTGTTATAGTTTGTAAAAAACAAATTTTGTACAAAGCCTAAAATGTATGAACTCAAACCTTAAAATTACTCCCCTGAAAAATTTCATGAAAATTCATCTATTTCTAGATCCATGATTGAAAATAACATTTATTATTTTGGAGTCATACAAAGTATATGCTAAAGTAATATAAGTACACAAAAGTAACTCAGAAATTGTAATGTACCTACCTAATAAACCGGAGAGTAAATATCTCAACAATTCTTGGGCATAAATTATACAAAAAAATACACTTACTCGGAACTGTAACAGATAAGTATATCATTTTTATAATTTTCCAATAGAAATTAATCGAATAAGTAGGTAGCTAAATAAAACTACTCTGATAGGTTAGGCTATTTGATCAAATAGACTTAACATATTATGCGGCGGTTTACATATTAGATTTTATTAAAAATTATTGAAAAATCGCAAGACCAATGAGATATCAATAATAACAGGATGTTCAATAATAAAATTAATTTCATTGAAACATAAAATGCTTAAATATTATGAAAGTGTTCTTTTTCAAGTATCCACAACTAGGTAATAATTGGTTACTGCGATACGCCTGCGTAAAACCAAAACCAACTGTTGCTGCTTGTGCAGACAACAGGTAACAAAATCAGTTTTTATTTTCGTATATTAACGTATACTAACGTAAATACTTAATTTAAGTAGCTCAGAAGACACTCTACTATAAATTAATATATATTCTTGTATTTTTATATTTAATAATATTCTAGAAATAATTGATGTGAATTTAAAGTGTAGTGTACAATATTAATAGGTATTCATATTTGAAATAAACTTCAAACAAATTATATAACACCCTGTCCTTATGTATTGATATAGTATTGAATTAGTCGTTCACTGTTATTTATCACAATATTTTACTATATTATAATATTGAATGATCTATCGACCACCGAAAATTAAAAAATAAATGAATTATTTAATAAAAATTAGATATTTCATTTAAAAAGAATATTTAAATGAAAATCATGTGAGTTCAATATATAGTATTTAATATATCATATTATATGCAAAGCTGGTCATTAACGAGTTAAAACGTAAAGTTAATATTACCCATTTTAAATAACTCGTTACTATTTTTTATTTTAAACTAGTGTCTAATTCTTAACTCCTTTAGTTACACTTTCAACGTATTTCATGTGTTAAATTCAAATTAATTTTATAAAGATTCATTGAATTAAGTTAAATTTTTAATCGTATACTTACCATTTATTTATTGCTTGTCAATTGAGATAGGTATCAGAATTTACTCATAGAAATGTCTAAGAATATTCAAGAAATGTAAAATTATTGGTTTTTGATTAATGTTTATTTTTTATATTGATATAATAGGTATAGTCATACAATATAGATGTTACTATATGTTTATATATTATATTATATATAATCTATACATATAAAATCCAAATACCACTCACTCACTGATCGCTGTATCTCAAAAACTACGCAACGTACGGACTTGAAATTTTGACTAGAAGTTCTTCTCATATTTTCACCGTGCAATAAGAAAGGATTTGCCAAAATTCACATTTTAAATAGATGCTCAAACAGGGATCTTGAGGTTCACGATGGAAATTCGATATTTTATTTTATTTATTTTATAAATAGTTGCCATTGGTTACAGTCAACAGCAGAAATTAGTATTTATTTATTATTGATTGGCATTCATTCTTCAAATCGAGTCATTGAACTTTGTCCGTGATCCGACGTAGTCGGATTGCTTACCAGGGTGGCTAAGTTGCACTTACTGCAGCGAGTTATACCCAATGGGAGTTGAATAATCATAATTTTTTTAAAAGTTGCCAATTTTTAAGGGCAACGAAGTGCACGGGTTCAGCTAGTAATAGAATATATTAATATTTAGTATATAGATAGGTAGGAAGGTAGTATAAAAGTAGGTATTTTAATAATTTAATATACAACACGAGTTATATGATACTGCCAGTATATTAAAGTTGTACATACCTTATTCCTTAACTTGTAAATGTGTTGTACTTTTGTGACTTGTGATACGAAATGACAACAAAATGTAAAAATGTAAACACTTTTTAACCATACCAAATAACAATAAATAAGTTCATAAGTTGATTAAAAAATTAATTAACTAGTTAATTTAAAAAGTTGAAAATTATATAACTTACAAACTTAATTTATAATAAGTGAATAAAGATATTAGTTATCATGGCTAAATAGTCTGTATAGACAGGTTAGTAATCAAAAAAACGTTTTGATAATAAAATGGTTTTTTTTAATTTGTAACAATTATTATTTTTTTTTTTAATGATTATTAAATATCTATATGAATATAGGATGTA
>JANEHU010003197.1:0-52186 GCA_027563435.1 Nasonovia ribisnigri | reverse complement strand
ATAGGTGAATCAATATGACGCTTTGATTTTTCTATATTTTCTTTAATAATATCTATAAGAAGGCTGTGGGAATTATTTATTTTACAATGATATAGATTTGCTTATATTTGTTTTTGTTTTCTTCGGTACCTATGTATTTATTATATTTTTTTGGGTAAGACAAAACTATTCCTGTAAATCTAAAAACTTAATGTGACTTGGATCTCTGAAGTATAACAATGTTATACACTCACCTAATATCTAAATATTAATTTTAGAAGTACCAACCTAATATATATTTTTTAATTTTTAAAAAGAAGAAAATTAACAACAATGTAACATAATAATCATAACAATATATTACTTTCAAGTATGATGCAATTCCCGTAGTGCAAAAAAAAATTATTTTATTACCTGTGATATTATTAATTGAATTAATTTTTATAAATGGAACTTATATTTTACACAAATTAAGTATTGGTAATTATATAGTTATATTTATTTTATTTCTTGTTCGCATAAACTACAGATGGTAATTAAAGACAATATTTTTGAATATGTAAAAATTCCATCAATATTCAAACTGTAATTAGTGTAACGAAAAAATTTAAAAAAAATTTAAGATTTATATTTTTACTATACGTTTTAATAAGTACATAGAAAATAATTAATGAGACAAACAATTAACCTATTACAAATATATAGCAATCATTTAAGTACTCGTTAAAACTATTAAAAACAGAATAGTATGATGTCTTAGAATAATTTTTATTGGACTAAAACAGTAACTTTAATCTGATTATGAAGAATCACAAAAATAATTGTTAAAAAAAAAGAAAATAAGTTAAGGGGATTCGATACCGTGATTTCCTGTCTTTGTCTAACACATGCGCAACATATGAATTCAGACGTGTTTTTTGGCAAACGTACCGATTGATATAGTGAAGCGAAAAGAATTCTGAAAACAGATTTGAATTTTTCGTCAAGTCTACTTGAGATCGGTCAGTCCACATATTTTATATTATACCCCAAAACCCTAAAATTATTGTATTACTAAAGAGTAATTAAAAAAATTTCATATTTCATTTTTTGGAGAAGTTTAAATCAAAAAATCAAAAATGTAGACCGGCCGATCTCAAGTAGACTTGACAACAAATTCAAATCTGTTTGCAGAATTCTTATCGCTTCACTGTATCAATCGGCACGTTTGCCAAAAAACACGTCTGAATTCATATGTTGCGAGTGTGTTAGACAAAGACAGGAAATCACGGTATCGAATCCCCTTAAAATAAAATAATGATACTGAACGTGTTATTATGCGTAGACAATTAAATACAAGTTAAATTAAAATCAAGTTTAACACCTGAGATTTGTATGAGGATATTTGTAAATTTATTGATACATACGGAAATTTCTTACTATAGTAAATTGGTTACATCGTCATTCACAAAAGTTTAATATATTATTATCCAACGATTTTGTTCCCAACCGTGATATTGTTATAATAATAATTGAATAATATACATCAATATCATTGTGAAGTGTTAAGATGGGTAATTTAATAAATAAATTATTACTTATTAGTTATTACGATACTGATTGTTAATTGTTGAATAATATTTTGATCAATACAATTCGGATTGCGTGATTTTGTTTACGTAATATATTATAACCAGATATAAATTCTAGAAGTATAAAATAGTTTTGATATATTGAATTGGGTAGTACCGTTGGTAATTTTGTACAATAGTTATAAATTGTTATAGATGACATTGAAAATTAAAATAATGTATTATGGTCAGTGGCAACAAAAATAAATTTAGTATAGGTAGATCGTTTATATTTTAATTTATATATACCGGGGCTGAAATAATATATATGAGGAATAATTAAACATATTGTATACTGTATAGCATATCTATGTACGTTTATAAAGCAGTTCATAACTTTGTAGATTCTAGTACAAAAGCTCTGCGTACATATCCAAGAAGTTGCCCCCCCCCCGAATTTGACATAGGTTTTCCAAACCATAACTATTCCCCTTCATAATAAGACATAACTATAACCGTATCATTATCACGTCAAGATGTTTATGTTGTATAATATTAGGTATTAATAATAGTAGTAATGTTATTGTAAACGAGATGGTGATGGTTAAACAGATCCCTATTGTCACCGGTTCAAAATTAAAAAAATAGAGGGGTATAAATAATACCTAAATCAATAGTTAATACCTACTAATTAGTTAAAATATATTATTTCGTTAGCCAGTTGTAAATGGCTATTGCAGTGTATCATTTATTTTATGGAGTACAGCGACCTGGAAATAGTGTGCACACTGTTTAGGCGATTTGAGAAATATTATATCAAAATTAGATTTTCTCGGGTTTATAAAGCATTGTTCGCGTTGAGTGTTGGCTGCGCATTTCTCACAAAGACTTGTCTCGGGTATTACTCCTGTCCGAATATCTTAATGACGTGACGCGTATTGTACAAAACATCTGTGTTTTTTTAACCTTATGAGAATAGGTATATTGATAGGTATATTAACTATGAAATTACTAAAATTTAATATAAATCTATAAGAATCAAGTTACGATTCCAGCCATATTATTTTTATTATAATATCCATGACGTACCTAACTATATTGTAACCATCATTTAATTACATCAATATTTATTTTTAAGAGCATCACGTGTTTCATCTGGCATAATAGTAGAATATGTTCAAGTCATTACAGTGTGGCAAAATCAATTTTCACTGAGGATAGAATTTGTTCAACGGGCAACAACAGTACATTTAAATTAGGAAAGTCATCCATTTGTGTTATGTGAAAAAATACACACAATACCTATAATATAATGTTTATTATGTAAGAAAATTTTGAATAATATTTAACGAATGATTCTCAATGTTACTTGATTTGTTCTGGTACAATTTTGGTGCGAGGTAAACAGACAATTGCGAGATAATTAATTCTACTCGGATAACATAAAACATTCACTTGACTACAATCATTGAAGCGATAGTCACACATTTAACAATAGCCCAATATTTTGTTTCCAGTCTCCGTAGTTTTAGTTTTATATTTAAATATAGGTCAAACTAGGCTATAACACTCACTAAGAAAAGCACTAGTTTTATTAATTATTTTTTATCTAAGAAATGCGATCTTTTTAATAAAGTAATTTCTATAACTGACTGTTTAATGTTTAAATATTATCATAAATGTTATTTTATTTAAGCTTATAAACGTCCACGACTATTTAAATTTTAAATTTACATATTCAATTTTTGATTCTGATAAAGTGGTCCATCTTCAAACCTTGAAAAATCGAAAAAGTTACAACATATTTTAACCCATAGAACAAATAATGAAATATATGTTTCTTCAATGCCATTTGAAAGCAAATTATAAGATGTATTATATACGCATGTTATTGTGTTTACGTAAACCACTAATTCTTCTCATCCAAAATTGATTAAAAATGTGATTATTATTTAGCAGAAATGTTCTTACAAGTTACAGTTATTTATAATGTTTTAATATAATAATTATAATTTATATTTAATTTATTATATTTATATATTTTTTTTATATTTATTTATAATATTATTAGATTAAAATAAATGATTTTATACTGTACATCTAGGTACTATAATAAATTACTGCAATAGTGCAGTAGTAAAAAAGGTATAGTAAGTTTATATTTGAAAACATTAAATTTATAATATCTTTTTTAATATATTAAGATTTTTTTTTATCTTGCGATCCAACAAATAGCCCATACATAATTATTTAACTAAGTAAAATATTCATAAGACTGTAAACATATATTAATGCAACACGATCCTTTTTCCAAAGCTCTTTTCTATACCACAATATTTTTCCGATAACAACTGATTTTTATGAGCATTTAAACTATCAATCAATTTTCAATAATAATTAGGCAATCTATTGGAATGGCCTAATTTTTAATAATGACAAATTATAATATATTATAGTATAGTATCTACCTATATTATAACATATTTATTTAGGATGATTAGTTGAACACTGTGATGGATTAAAGTTCAAAATATTTTACTAAAATATATTTGTTTTATATTTTTTGAGTACCTGCTTCCTACTAATTTAATTTACTTCAACATAATGTTCATGTTAAAATTAAATGGAAAGCAAAACATTTATTTTGATAGCTGAGTGTACTCAGATTTGAGAAGGTACTCGGGCGTACTCCAAACCATATATTGTTTATAATAGCAATGCAATGACAACAAATATTTTTTTAACTAAGGGAGAATTAAAGTAAGATTTCTAAACAGCAATGTTTAGAAAAATCAAAAGTTGCCTTTAGTTAAAATGTTATCGCCTTATTGGAATAATAAATAATTAAGTACTTTTATTTTAGTAATTATAATAACAATATTATTTATTTCACACGTCAAATAATAAATTTTTATATTATTTCCACAATAACTGCTTTTAAATATACCTATACATTTTTTCTTTCTGTTAAACAATAGTTTATGGGGTAAATATATTTTTCGTTGATCGACTGCCAAACCATAGTGCATTTAAACGTTATTGTAAAGCTAAGTCTTCATCATAGATACATACAACAACTAGAGAGCCGTCTCCTTCTTATCATCGAAATCGGCCACCATTTATAAAAAAGACAATGTTTACAAAATAATATCACCACAGTATATAATATATAATATGTATCTGATTAAGGTAAAATAATAAATAAATGTAAACATTGCCTGCTTTATGAATGGAGGTCGACTTCAACATTGGTACTGTAGTATAAAAACGGCTGTCTAGTTATTGTATATATTTATGGTCTTCGCGTTCGGAAATCGATGAATCGATACATTTCTTCATGGGTACCTACTACCTATGTCAAAAATGTATAATATCGTCATTCGTCATCAGCATTGTTCGATGTCACACATAGATACTAACCCATGCTATTATAATACTATTTACCTACCGATCAACAAACAGAGAAATCGTCGCATTAACGTACCTATTTAAAGTACATTGTAATCAGCGTATAATTGCATTATAATTAGATATATAATATACACCCTATATGCGTCGCGGCGAAAGCATTTCAAGGGAATCGTAAATGGCCGCGGGGGTGGGGGCACGATCAGAATATTAATGACCGTCACCACTTACGGAGTGGTAGTATAAACTATAGCAATACCATGGTAGTAGTATATTATTTCGGATTACCTTGAAAACACGGTGCGGCAATCGTCGGCTCGGGAGCGAACCCGATTACTTATCGTCGGTTCGCGCACACCGGCGTCGCTATCGAAGTTCCGCGGTCTGGCGGTGCGCTCGCAATATCCTCGCTCACAACAATATCATCTGTGTTCGTTCACAACAACGTCGCATCCTCGGTTAGGTTAGTGGTAGTTCAGTGGCTAATGATAGCTCTGTAGGTTATATCATATTATATCTCAAATATATTAAATTTTATTCTGCACCACGAAGCGATAACATGAATCCGACCGTAGTTCTTCAGCGCGCGGTTTTAGTGTTGGTCGCGGTGGTACTAATTTCGGCCAGGCCTAGCCACGGTATGGCGTACACGGTTTTCCAGGCAGTGGTCGAGTACTACCGCAAAATAGCACCGGAACCAGTGGACGCAGTGCCGGATGCACCGTACGTTGGCCGGCAGTATGACTTCATTGTGGTTGGCGCCGGTTCCGGTGGGTCAGTGGTAGCCAACCGGTTGACCGAGGTGGCGGGCTGGACGGTGCTGCTTATCGAGGCGGGTGGTGAAGAGAACGCCATGACGGACGTGCCGCTGCTGGTCAGCTACCTGATTGGCAGCGGATACGACTGGGGCTACCGGACCGAACCACAGGACGGAGTGTGCGGCGCGATGTATGACCGCAAGTGTCGGTGGCCACGAGGCAAGGTGATGGGCGGCACCAGCGTCCTCAACTATATGATGTACACGAGGGGCGTACCGGAGGACTACGACCGTTGGGCTAGGCTGGGAAACATCGGTTGGAGTTATGCGGACGTTCTGCCGTACTTTAAGAAATCGGAGAACCTGGGAGACGGCCGGGTGGCCGCCTCGCCGGAGGCAGCGCATCTGCACGGCCAAGGCGGGTATCTTAAAGTCCAGGAACCACCGTGGAAGACGCCATTGGGACCGGTGTTCCTGCGCGCTGGCCGCGAAATGGGCTACGAGACACCCGTCGATTACAATGGGCCACGGCCACTTGGCTTTTCGTACGTACTGTCCACGACAGACCACGGATCCCGGTGCAGCGCGTCCAAGGCATTCCTGAGGCCGATCCGGCACCGGCCCAACCTTACGGTGGCCAAGCATACGACGGTCACCAAGGTTCTCATCGAGCCCGGCACAAAGCGCGCGTACGGCGTGCGGTTCGTCAGGAATCGTCGGACCGCTTTGGTGTACGCCCGCAAGGAGGTGATACTGTGTGCCGGGGCGCTTAACTCACCGCAGCTGCTCATGTTGTCGGGCGTGGGCCCGGCCGAACACCTGGCCGACGTCGGCGTGCCCGTCATCAGCGACCTCCGGGTAGGCTACAACCTGCAGGACCACTTGTCCATGGCCGGACTGGTGTTCCTGGTCAACCAGTCGGTGACCATCGTCGAAAGTCGGTATCGGCACCCCAAGTACCTGGTCCAGTACGCCCTAAACGGTGACGGGCCGCTGACCGTGCCCGGCGGCGCCGAAGCGGTGGCGTTCACGGCCACGCGGTACGCAGCCAACGGGTCCGTGGTGCCCGACATGGAACTGGTGTTCGGTCCCGGAGCACTGACCGGCGACACCGGCGGCTCACTGCAGCGCTTGTTCGGCATGCGCGAAGACTTCTATGAAAAGGTGTACGGGGGGTTCCGCGGCCGGGACGCTTGGGGCCTAGTGCCCATATTGCTACGACCCCGCAGTCGCGGCCGGGTCATGCTGCGGTCGGCCAACCCGTTTCACGCGCCGCTTCTCTACCCCGGCTACTTGTCTGACACCCACGACCGTGACGTGCTCGTTGAAGGCATAAAACAGGTATACTTGACGGCAACTATACGTAGAATAGTCATCATATTATATTATGTCAATGTCGTTTGGACTTATACAATCGATCCATACTGATACTAATTACCTTAGAGTTCATTGTATACATTTGTTACATTGTACGACGTATAGTGTGCAACTAAATACTAGACATAATAATGCAATGATATAGTACGTAATATAGCGTGTCAATCAATCGATCGAATTCCCCAGTGGATAGCGATAGTTTGTATGGTTGGAAAATATAAATCAAAGTTTAACGTTTCTTTGACTGAAATTTCGAATAGTTTTGAATGCGCGTAAGTTTTTTTTATACCTTAGTGTGCTAATTCTTTGAAATTTCAAATATTAACTGCCTACCTAGTTAGAAGTTACTACTTATTATAGTATTTCAATATTTACAACACACGTGTGCGTGTTTTATTATGTTGTTTACTTGTTTCTATCAATTTCTTAATGTAATAAAATACTAAATAACGACTTAAACTGAAAAGACTGAAAATCAACTTTTACTCCTGTAGTACCTATACGGCACGGTTTTTATTGTCGGCATTAGAGAAAAAAAGAAAAATTCATTTCTGCGAGAAACGTATAAGTATATATCACAATATTTCCACACAATTTTGTACCAGATATTATTACCTCATACTTTTACAAGAACGCCATGTATACAATATAACGATAATATATTGTGCATATCGAATAATAATAATATTATATATTATAAATAATAAAACCCGTTTGTCTACGAAGGGCATTGAAATCACTCGGCGGTTCGTCTGCACAAAATAATATTAACTCGGTGTCGTGGTCACATAAATCTGTATAAAATATTTGTATTATAACATATAAACCTCTATAAAACAACTATAATAATTTATGCTCAGCCCGACCTACGACGATTTCGATAAACTGCAGGCAATGCCGCGCCGTGATGACGCGTCTGCTGCAGTACTATCGCTGTTTTCGTACATAGGTAAATAAGTTTAACCGGTGTTGGTCAACACGATATATAATACGATCAATGCCATTACATGTTATTATTATTGTCGAGCGTACGATAATATGTCATCTTACGTTAGGCTGTGTACGCATAGTGAGATAAAAAAATGAAATCGAAAACCCGTTGACCAGACGACGAGCTTTATTTACGGTCGCGTGAAATATAATATATATATATGATTTTTTTCCCTCGGCTATATCGTTGTGAAATCTCTTGCGACTGTTGCACACCCACACGACTGGAACCCCCAGTCGAACCAGCCTATTCAAATATACAGAGTGATTCACCAAGAATGTTTACCCCCATTTTTTCATTAAATATACCTAATAAATGTATTCATATCATAATATTTTGAATTTGTAAGTATACTTAATATCATATTTCAAATACTTAGATTTTTTTGCAATTATAGTTTCAAATGAAAAATTGATGAAAAAATTGCCATTTCTACTTTTAAAAAAATTTTGATTTTTCCAAACTGAAATTCTGGAAGTGAACACCCATGGTAAATAACCCAGTATATGACGACCAGATAAGCCACAGCGTCTTTTTTCCACGTCATCAAATAGGAGCTGGCCAAAAACTAACAGACAAACGTGATATATCTGATATTATTTATTGTAATGGTATACAACATTATTATAGGTTGTTTTTTAACTTGTTTATTTCGCAATCACTTTGTCATGCGATCACGACTGCAATTTTTGCGGCGGCGTCCGACACGTGATCCAACCTATCACGTTCGCCTATTACGTTCGATATCGATCTTCGTATGATAATATTAATAATTATATATAATATAAGTATCATTTTTCACGAATACCAATAAACAGTATATAAACTCTGCCGACATCGATGATGATGACGATAGCAATAAATACGATTAATACGAATGTGATTAGTATAAAATCGTATTTTTTTAAAAACCACCACAAAGAATCCCCCGAAATCGATAAACACTCAGTGTCATATATAATATACATAATATATAGACAGGGCTTAAACAACAAACTTTAATTATTTTATATTACCTAATTGTTTCAACGACTGTTTTATAAGAATAAAAATGTATCATTTTCATAATTTACATAGTATTTAAATTTCATATATTATATAAGCATATAAGTAGTATATTGATTGAAATTATTTTGTTTGTCCTTCGAAGTAATCTGCGAATATACGTACTTATTGATTTCTTAATACATTTCTAAGCTTTTATGGTGACAATATTTTTAATTACAATTATCAAATAATTGAACAAATGCATTCTTAAATAATAATTATTTATTTATCATTTAACGAAGTTCTATCTATGTAAAAAATAACAACTCTTTTATCTATTATTTTGTCATTTCATCAAACGTTTTGGTATTTATTGATATGTTACAAAACCTAATATTTATCATTTAATAGGATTTCATTAAATCATTCATAATTAAACTGAGAATTACTCGATTTTATTTTAACTTTTATTGATAGTTCATAATTGTTTCTCAAAAGTTAGGATTAAATATTTTAATATGTATGAACAATAACACTGTACAATCATTTAAAATTAACTTAATGCATTCTAATTACATTACTAAAATATTAAATACTAACAAGCAGTTTCTTAAAAGAGGTGTGCAAGGTTTCAAAAATATTATCTTGCTTATAATCTTATAATATTATTTTATGTTCGATTGGGAAATATATTATATTTATATATTATTATTTTTCTCATATTAATTTTAAAATTTAAAGTCAATTAAATTATAACAAAGTATAATAATACTCATTCTTTGGTAAATGATAATTATACATATAACGTATTGAGTAACTACAGTAAAATTTTTTTTAGTTTATTATATTTTATACCTACCTATAGAATTTTATCATTAAAGTAGTTGAGAATGTTATTGATTTGTGACTCATATACAACGAATACGGTGAATTTGAATAGATACATTGGCCGTGTAACACTAAACTAATAATAATATTATGAACCTACCTTGACATTTTAATGACACAATTGTAAATGTAATTCCCAATAATTATTGACCCAAAAATATAATAATATACTTACTTCTTACGCTATGAGCGAATGAGTATAACTGATATTCAACAAAATTTTATAAATAACTACGACCTTCCGAAATAGTTACAGTATATGAGATAAAATCATACTTATTTCTGCTCACCCATCGGTATACAAATGCCAAATTTCCAATAAATTAGGCCCTAATTTATATTCACTTATCTTCAGATTGAGTAACATAATTACTGAAGCAAATTATATTTTACTTGTTTGAATTCAAAGTTCAAAAATGTTGTCATGTTAAAATTTGGGTATGCATAAACCACTTTCTCCTTCAAATATAAAAATAGATTCTATCATTTTTTCTTAATAATTATAGAGGTCAAACCTGATTTTGGGTTACAACATCACCATACCTAACTTTATTACAAATTAATGAACATTCAAAATTTGTCTAAGAAAACCTATAATATAGTAAACCTATGGCTCTTCCGAGATTATGTACAGATATGATGGTTTATCATTACTTTTAAATTTAATGATAATACACAACTATTTTGTGCCAAGAGGACTTTACAGTTAGAGTAATCAGTTTGTGTATCGTATTTTAAAAACAATTCGTTGTACGGCGTGACGTATAGGCAATATAGGTACATAATTGGGTTAAATTAAAATTAAATTAAATGGGTATATATATAAATAGGTCGTAGGTATAAACCTGGTTTTTATACTATTACTATACGGATGCTATTTTTGTTCAAATGAATTTTAATGCTTTCTTAGTTTGGAGTCTTCTATGCCACTATTAGTATTCTAAACGACCATAAGACATAGTAATGATGTAAAATAATAGAAAAAATGTCGTGCACTTTTTTTTTATTGCATTTATTTTTGTCATTGTTTGATTACAAATTATAATATTGTAGGCCATCGCAGTGAGCAAAACCCAAGCATTCCAAAAATACGGGTCTACGTTGTTGTCGGTGCCGTTCCCGGGCTGTGAGCACGAGACGTTCGGGTCGGACGCGTACTGGGGTTGCTCCATCGGACAGCTGACCACAAACCTGCACCACCAGGTGGGCACGTGTAAGATGGGACCAGCTTCGGACCCGGACGCCGTGGTCGATCCAAAGCTGAGGGTACGTGGCGTCAGAGGGCTCCGGGTGGTGGACGCGTCCATCATGCCGCTCATACCGGGTGGTCACACTAATGCGATGACATTCATGATTGGCGAGAAAGCTGCGGACATGATCAAGGAAAACTGGATAAAATGATCGTACCGGTAGTGCTACGGGGCTGCCGTTGTGTGTGTCACATAACAAATGCTACGGTAGGTCCAAACCATATAATATCGTATTGTGTTTTGACAAATTTTTTAATTATTAAACATATTATTTTAAAAAAAAACCTTATGTTATCGGTCGTTAATCGTTGCGGCTATACGTTGTTTTCAGTTTTCATCATCATGGTACGTGAAATGATTTGTTTTTCATATGCTAATGACAAGTTCTATGATAAATCAATAATTTATTTGCATAATATATTATAATATATTGGACAATGTAATCGTTTGGTGAAATACATTCGCCATCGTTAATATCATGATCCATATGACATTATAAGTATATTAATGCGTAATAAATCGATTGCACACGCGTTTGATTCAATGAACAATATAGTGTTTAATAAAGTATAAACTATATATAAATAAGAACATTATAGATTATTGTTGTGGCCTCCAAACATCAACATGTACCTCAGAATTTTGTTTTTGTTACCTCAAATAAAATATTAAAAAGTGTCTCAATAACTGACTCATTTCATCACATTCGAGACATAAGAGTCTATACATAATCTAATAAATACCTACATAAAATGCGTCCAATCAAAACCATATTTTGGTACATAAATATATGATATGATATTATCTAGTCAAACAAATAAAATGTGCAATACATTTTGCTTCCTTTTTATTTTATTAATTTTTGTTTTAAATTTCACTTTAGTTTATTCCTATTTCTGATTATAGGTAAAGTGTAAAAATGTTATCATATTGTAAAATAAATGTACTATATAATATAATATTTATGTATTAGAATAAAATAATATTATTTTTTTTTTTTTTTTTGTATGTCTTAACAAACTTAAATAAAATGCAATGTAAACAATGTAAAAACTTGGTTTTAGTAAATAATCCCCTATAGTGTAAGTTATGTATAGTTAAGTTGTTTTTTTATAATTGTTTTTCTTAAATAAGTATTACTTTGTTTCTACTATATTATACGTCAATTGTAAACGAAATATGTTATTCGTTGTAAATTTTTTTTTTTTATTTTAAGAATAAATATTTTTTGCATAACTTAAATATGTACTGTAGCTGAATTTGTGGATGATAAGGCAATTATATCAGTACATGAAGACTCATACACTGTTTCCTCAAATTTCCAAAACCACCTTGACCTAATGTCTGTCTGGTACGAAAAATGGCAAGTCCAATCAACCAATCAAAGTCCACTCACACTACTACTTCGTCTCTCTTCTTACCCAGAAGTCTCCCTTAGTAATATTCCAATCCCTTCATCCCAATCTGTTAAGTACTTAGGCCTAACCTTTGACCGTCGCCTTATCTGAGCTCTCCATATCAGAACTAAAAAACTCGTCCTTAACGAACGACTTCGCTTAATTAAAACACTAATATCAAACAAACACACCAAACTTCTCATGTACAAATCTTTAATTAAGCCCATGTGGACTTATGGTCTAGAATTATGGGGTAATGCAAAAAAATCTAATGTGAACAATATTCAAACCGTACAAAATAAAACTCTACATACAATCACTAACGCGCCATATATCTTTAACTACACTCTACACACAGACTTAAGTATAAAAACAGTTAACGAAGAAGCAGTAGGTACGGGAACGTAGGTACGACGATTGTACGTGTGAAGCGACGGACAATCGTAGTGCGGGCTAAGTGTTCTGAATAAGTGTTATATTTATGTTAGTCTCACATTTTAATAAAAGTGCTTCCGACCTGAAAACCTGAGTTGAGTTTTATTTCAATAATTTCTACGTTCTTACCTTTTATAGGAACAGTTTTCGCGATATTGTTATATTACTATAATCAAATTTCTATTATTTTTATTTAATCTATTTATTTATTTACTTTTTTATGTTAATCACCTTCATAACTGTATTCTAATTTAATTGCATTGTTACTAAATATAAATTTAACTTTATTTGCTGTAATGTTGATTTGATATCAAGCCATATGAATAAAAAAAATAGGAACAGTGTCGGGATATATTACGTACTATGTGTCAATGAGGTATATTAAAATTGAATAGTGCCACGGTATATGTAATCTCTGAGCCATTCCAACTTAGAAGAAACGGACATAGCACATACCATCGTACCTCACGAATTAAAAGCGCCATTCTAATTTATTTTAGAGAGTGCAATTCGCTAGAGAGCACTTAGAGAGTAAAGCGTAGTATAGGTTTTCGGTGCATCATCTTGTACGGGTGATACCACAATGGCAAATACTAGTTAAGTGTTGAACATATATAATATATTTGTTTAGCTGTATAATGAATTTGTTTAAATTTATAATTCCAATTTTATATGCTTTTCTTTTATTCATTGCATATTTGTTTATGTATAAGAAAATAAACTTAGCTTGAATTAAAATTTAAAGCTTACATATTATATAATAAAATAATGCTCAGCGTAATTGAAAGTTACCGGCAAAAATATCGCCCAATCGTCTTTATGCAGCACTTATAGGATAATTCGGGTTCTTTGCTGGTCTTCGTTATCGGTAACTTTGCTTCAAGCCTCGTAATATCTCCACCTAAGTTTTTCTCTCGGTTAAATATAGCGGAAGAATCAAACTATCCAACAGTAAAAGCCCTGTTAAAATCACTTCAGTTGTTTTGAAAGAGAAGAGTAACATTAAACATAGTAAAGCAATTCTTATTTATAAGTAGGTAGTTTATATAAGATAGACGATAGGAGAATAGACAATATAGAACACAGACTAACCTTAGTCCGAGATCTAGATATTAGGTAAATTATTAAGAACAAGCAATATAAATAAAAATTTAAACCAGGAAAATAGTTATTGTGTATATTCTATAATATACTACGAGTATATTGCATGCATAAATTGCGTAGGTACATGGCTTGGTTACATAGTTTACATCAATAATATTTTAATCTTTCCAACTGTTTAGTTTATACTGTCCATGCACTATACGCATGCCGAACAAATTTTTCGCATAATATCGTCTTTCGATCTTTTTAGAATTGTTATGAAACCTGAAATTATAATATTATAATTTAATAATTTCTTGAAATTTACAGAATACATAAGAAAAATAAAAATATTAAAACTTCTAATAGGTATTTAAGAAGACAATAATTTGAATTTTTCCACATTTCAAGTACACATCATTGTCAGCAAATAATATGAAATAATATCATATGCTTACCAGAAACGATTGCGCTGGTCATATTGTGCTCTTGATAGTAATTACTTTCTAGAAAGGTTAGTAAAGATAATACTGTTACTTAACATTATTAAATATGTTCCTTCTAAATTCTCAAATGAGATGAAAGTAAAATATTAAACTCTATAATATATAATAAACTGTGTTTATTCTTAATTGAGTTTATTGGGAAATAATTAATACACAGTAAACACTATAAGTTTTAAACATACCTAATATTATACTTGCTCCATCAGTTGAAAATACGAACATAACAACAATAAGAAACACAACAAAAAAGGTTTTGTTTAACTCAAACATTATTGAGAATTCAAATATCTATAAAGTAAAAAAATAAAAAGTTCTGTCATTGCGATTGATATAATAATATTATTTAAGCATTAAGTACATTATTATACTTCAGATGCAATATATTACGTACTAAAATATTTAACTAAAATCATAAGTTAGGATAAACTAGTACTATAATACCTGCAAGATATTTTAAATCATAATAATATTGATTATTGTCAAAAAATATTTTTAAAGCTGAGGAAATCTATAATTATGTTTATTTGGTTTTGAGAATGTGAGAGTGATACTTTAAAGTGACTTTTTTTTTAGAGAAGTTGGAATTATGAAAATATTTTTTTTTATTTATTCGGTAGTTTCCACAATATTGTAAGGAACAATAACAGATCAAATAATGTGTCGAATAATTGAAAAAAGTAATACAAGTTCATTATGAATATTTTTTTATGTAGTTACCTATATCCCAAAACTGGGATATTGGAGTTAATTTGAAATATAGATAATTCTAAGATCAAAATCAAACAATACTTAATAATATATTAGATGACTAATAAGTAATAACCTTTTAGTTGATGCCAAGAACTAATAATAATTTAATAATATTATTTCTAAAACAATAATATCAAAAGAAATTAGCTTTTCAATTCATGATAATATTGAATAGAAGGACAGAAGGTATACTTTATCTTATGCCTAGTTCAACGAAGCGAATAAGTTGCCAACATTTTTTGACAACATAAAATCCAGATTTAAAAAATTTAATTTTTTATAATGACTACATTTATATAGGTAGTAGGTAATTTATAATGAATGTTAATAATAAAAGTGGGATATAAATATACATATAATCACTAATTTTAAATTCAAATAATTTTAAAAAACAAAAGTAAGTTATTGTATTAGCCAGCGCAGTAGATACCAAGAAATAATAAATATATCTCAAGGACTAATAATAATAGGAAAAGCCTAGAAAATATATAATGGGAATTTGTTAAAAACGCTAAATAGGTGCGAGGCGAATTTTTTGTTTCTGATAAATTTTGTTACGTAGGTACCACTACACACTAATATTATCTGTTATTAGTTATTGATTTTTTGATGAGAAAAATGTTTTGAACAATGAGTAGTCATATTGGAGTATTTCACTTTACACATCTTATATCGAAACTTTAAATGTTAAAGGCATACACAACCCAAGAAAAAACATTTTTTTTTATGCTTGGTTTTTATACTTAGTGATATAAAAAAAATATCATGAAAACAGAATGTGAAAAAAAAATTATTTACAAAGGTACGGTGAAATCCAAATGTACCTGTGACGTCATTGCGTCGGACGTCTCCGGGCGGCACTATAGCAGTCGGTCGCAGCAAACCGTATGAAGAATACGTATAATAATATTCTCGTCGATCGACAGGCTCGACGATTAAATATATATTTTTGATTAGGGGCACCTACATAACAAAATTTATCAGAAACAAAAATACGCCTCGCACCTTTTTAGCGTTTTTAACAAATTCCCATTGTATATTTTCTAGGCTTTTCCTATATTATTAATCCTTGAGATATATTTATTATTTCTTGGTATCTACTATACTGGCTTATACATTTGCAATAACTTACTTTTGTTTTTTAAAATTTTCATGATATTTTTTTTATATCACTAAATATTAAAAACAAGCAAAAAAAAATTTTTTTTTTGGGTTGTGTATGCCTTTAATACAGTTTTCATTCAAATGCCGTAATTGTATACTATTTATAGGATAATATTATGTCAAAATGTTTAAAATAAGAAATGAAAAATGATGGTAACACATTTAAAACTTATTAAATATTTAAAATAATGATGACAGCGTGTAACTCGTTATTAATTTTAAAAAAGGGTGGGTAAGTGGATTTCGCTCTACTTTACAGTAGGTGGGAAAGTGGGTCACTGTATAATGGATGTTATTAAATTTAAATTCAATGATATAAGGTTAGGTAGCTGGTAAGTTGAATTAATATTATAAAATTACAAGAAAATAACTAAAATCGTTATTCTTGGATATTTAGTGTGTAATTTCATCCAAATTTGATCATAAAATAACGAAAAAAAAACTGTGTTTATATTTTTGAGATTTTTTCGGTTACAGAAGAACTTACTTACGTGGAAATTTGTTTTCAGTTTTCAATCCTTAACTATAAAAGTTGAACATTTTATCAATTTTTAACTACAAAATCATTTTTAAATTTTAAAGTTTATAAATGTTGCTAAAAATGTAACTTTATATGCTTATAAAAAAAATTGTGCCTATGTATTTTTAATATTTTTCAATATTGTAACAATATATCAGGAACCTATTGTAATAATTTTTCAAACTGTTTGGCTCGATAAATAAAATCTTATTGAAATGTATAGAAAAAAAATCTAAAAAAATTGGAAACAAAATATGTCCGTAAACAGCTCAAAACGAGTCAAAATATTTTTAAAATTTTTTCAAGTACAGGAATTGGTAAAATAAACTATAAACATATAATATAAATTTCAAGTATCTACAGTTCTTCGTTTTTGAATTACAGCAAAATAAGAAAATCGCTGCATGAGAAATCGAGTGAATATCCAGAATCTAAAATTAATATATTTTTTCGAAATCATACAAGTATAACAAAATATAATATACAAACAAATGATTATCTTTAATATTATTTTAGTATTTCATAATAAAAATTATATAGAATATAATATTTACCTGCGGAGTGCTGCAGATCCCAAGTATACGAACAGTTAAAAACTTATTGTCAACTAAATAAAATTCAATATTCAAGAGCATAAGAACAATTTGAACATTATTATGTGAAACACATTTTTGTAATTTTCAACCACAATAATATTTACTCTAAGTTATTATATTTAAAGTAGACGTAATAGACCAGTGTTTCCCAAAGGGCATGTACAGGCTGGAACACACTATAATAGTGTGTCGTAAAATTCTAAAGGTGTGCAGCCATGAAAACATTAGGTTTTTTCATTACTGTTTCATACAATAGAATAAAATATCGATCGATATCCAAAAAAAAAATATTATATAAAAATATAATAATATAAAGTTTATGATATCTGCGTATTCTAGTATGTTTTCGTAGTCCTAATAAGAAGTTATTTTTGCCAACCCGACAATATTTCTGCAAAGTTTACCGCAACTTAAAATGTCTAATACAAATGTGCCATGTTAGACAAAATAATATTAAGAACAAGGCAATGCAAACATTATAATATAATCCTTAAACAGTGTTATATTATATTATATTATGTTGGTTCTTAATTAAATGAGAATTGTACATTTTGAGCAATCTCATTTTATAATATAGGTAACATTATGTACTAGTTTCTTTATTTTATATATTGTTAAAACTATTTTATTTTATTTTATTTATTTTTTTATCTTGAAATGTACAACATTTTCGCTTCGACTACTAGGGGCCATTAGCGAAAACTATTTTATTATTAGTTTAAAATTTAACTAAATATAATATATTAATTTTTTGAGAAAAAATCACTTTGAGGTCAACTCCATCGCCTGAAGGAAATTTACCGTCGATAAAAAATGTATTGCTCAGTTAAAATACTTGAAAATGTTATACAAGGTTATGGTTGTTACTTGTTGTTAATGGAAAATTTAAAAAAAGTTGAACGTAAATCTACATCATTGTTTATAAGAATATGAAGAATTTCTAACAAATTTTGAAAATTATTTTGAGTTAGAATTAAAAAATTTCAACTTAGATCTAAAATTTGAAAACGTAATACTAAATTCCTAATAAGTTTTTTTACTTTTGAGAAAAAAGTTTACCGGAAAGTCTACTAATTTTTTATGAGCGTTTGAGTTTAAATTTGTCCGATATTGGATTATCAGCCGTAAATTAACGAATTCACACAACGATTTTCTTATCTTGTTATAATTCAAAAACGAATAACTATAATAGATACTGAAAATTTCACCAAATGTTTATTTTATCATATTGTATACATGATACAATTTCCAAAATGTTTTGACTCATTGTGATTTATTATTATAAACATTTTCAATTTTCATTTTTTTGTTGAGGTCATATTTCAATATTTTTATTCATTCATTTGAATATAATAATAATTTGTCAACTATTTTGCTCGAAACTTGGCAGATAAGAAGCTTAATAGTAGAACAATATTTGGAATGAACATAAAAGTTCAAATAAACTAATGAAAATACAATAATACAAAATTGTTTTGCATAATATTCAGTATTACATAACATTATTTTGGCTAGGGTTTCAAATCACGCCAAGAAGTGAGACAAAAAATAGACATTTGCTGATGGTTTATTTTATGAAGCTAAAGGAGTTGGAGAGTTTTTTTAAATAATTAAAGTGCTGTAATTTAGTATATAAACATGGAATTTTAACGGTTATTGTAAGCAGGGATGTGTAAAAGAGATACAATTTAATGAATCAACTTGAATATTGGTAGAAGTAATAAGAGGTCTCTTGGAAACACTAGATCAAATTTAATCCAAAACGATTCCAAACGGATTAAAATTAAAAATATCATTAAACTGGAATAAATGTAACAATGAGAAACTCTCGATACATTTTATTAACTGCAGTACAGATTAATAATTGTGTATGATATTATACAAATTACAAATACATAATAATCAATGATCATGATTCATGACATTTTTTTCGATATGTTCATACAGAATATTAAATTTAATACGATATAATACGACGATACCAACAAGGCAACAAATAAATATTTTAACACAATTTAGTTATTGCATTTTTATTAAAATTATATAGAAAAATTTTTATAAGAATTTTTACACATGAGTATACAAAATGCAGTGAGTAAATACAAACAATTCATATTTACACTAATATAAATGTTGGTTACAATGAAATAAGTGAATAACAGTAATACAAAGTGTTAGGTATAAGGTAAATGTATCATAAATTATATTACGTAGAATGGTACCTACCTGAGTGTGTTTTTCTATGATCTTGTATTCACTCAAATCATACCTACCTATTCTCGATTAAATAATATTTAAAACATAGGTCATTTCGGGTGAAGGTAAATAAAGAATTTTTTATATGATTAATATTTTTATTTTATCCTTATAATATATAAATATTAATAGTAGAAATAAGTATTTCCTGTAATACTTCAGATTTTATTAGATGAATTGCGATCGAATAGTTCCTAAGATATATACATAATGTATTAATGTTATATATTATATTTATTGCTGTTATTATACTATGGTTTAAAAATTGCATTTTGTCTAGACACTTGATCATTTTTTTGCAAAACTAAGCATTGCTAATTGCATAGAAATATTTTATGGATATAATGGTATATTATTGACTACATTAAATATAGTAATTTTTAGTATTGTATGTATTAATAATGAAATCTATTATTCTATTTCGATTAATTATCTATTATTTTATTTAAGCTACTAAGTTAATTTGTCGCAAAGTTAGATATACATTTACACCATATTGTATTTATTATATTTTATCGAACCTTGTTACTATTGGTTAGGTAAATTAAGTCATAAAAAAATTATTTTTTTGTTTGTTTTATAGAAACTAATACCTAATCGAAATAATGATCATGTTTAAGATGACATGGTTTTATGTTCTTTGCATATTAGCAATGTGTGTGTCTTCATCATTTTGTATGAACATATTTAGTAAGTACCTATTGATACATAATTTTGACGATGAAAAACTATGGAATTATACTGTCTCGCTGTCTCAGTATAAATTAAATCAATATACCTACTACCTACTGTATGAGTATTATAGAATGTGAATTCGGCTTTGTTTTTTATAAATAACACAAAGTCTACTAATAGGCAATTAATAATCCAGGCACTGTACGACAGATATGAATAAACGACATTTTAAAAACTTCAATGCTAAATCTGTGTGTAAAACCAATTTAATCTAACTTACACCTCCTAAAACTATGTTAAACATAACATTTTTATTTTCAGAAATCCAAACGTCGTTAAATATGGCCAACAAATATTCTAATAGTAAGCATGTTCTTTATATACTTTGTACGCTCTGTTATATGAAAATTAAATTAAGACTTTCATGGCATCATAAATTGTATACCTATAAGTTGTTATCACGGTAAATTATGAAGATTTGTTAAAGTTCAAAACTGCTATAGTCTTCCAAATGAGAGTCCTACATTAATACTTTGTAGGTACTGTTTATAAGTTATGGTTAGGTAATACAATTTGTTGAGGAAATAATTTCAGATATTGATTATTTCATTCGTAATTATTTAAATAATATTATTACAACAGCTCACACCTGGGCTTTTATATTTTACTTGAAAAGCTTAATTATTACGCATCTTGTACATTTTTATATAATTCACCCATTGAATTTAACGAAATATTACATAATTGTGTTGATACATAATTATAATGTTTCATATTGCACTATTTGAAATTACATTATTTTCAGATTTTCAACCGACTGCACCACTCGGATATAAAACTGTATTAAATGATTCCGCATCCATATAAATAATTATGAAATAATAAGGTTAAATAAATTATTTTACATTTAGATAATACCATGTTATAAGAGATTTAATTAATTATTTATGTAAAATAAAAAATATGTTTACAGATACCGTCAATTTCTAATTTATCGTGAAAAAATCAAATCAATGGGTGTACCTAATAGAAAAGTTAATTCAACAATTATATTAACAATATTCTGTAATTTAATTATAAAAAAATATTAATTTTCCCATAAATAAACCCGATTATTTATTATTATGTAATATTTATTGTATCTTTATTAGGTATATCAAATAAATTGATGTACTTATACCGTTACCTATACTTATATCCTATACCTATACCTAACTATACATATACCTTTACCTATATATTAACGTTAAAAATTGAAGTATAATTAAATATTTTAGATTTTAAAATGATAATAATAAATCTAATAGTGATATGCTGAGCGTAATATGTTCTATATTACGCACTTGTAAGACGGAGACAACAAATTCGGGTGCCACGTCCTCTTAATTCTTTTCCAAAATTGTTTGTGATTTAATAGACATAAGTTCTTAATACAAATACGGCGTATTTTGTTATCGCGTGCGGCGTGTCTACTACAAAAGTAGGTACCTACAGTTATTATTAGTTAGCATAAACTTAAGCCATAGAATTTTGAATCATCCGTGAAGTAGGTACCTAAACATGTAAAAAAAACAACTTGTATGATCAATTATAATCAAGGCTCAAATGACATATTATACACTCATTTGTATCTTTGGGAAGGAGGGCGGGAGTTCATTAAATGATTAAACAATAATTTTTAAAAAGCACACATTATTGTAAAACAAATATTCCTTTGATTGCTCAAAATCTAAAAGGCCTACCATATTTCCTGTTGGTAGGCCCCTTATGGGGACGGCAAAATCTTTTTTTGCACCGGGGCGTAAAATGTCTAAAAACATGGTAAAATATGGTGATTACTAAATATTGATATCTAAGTGAAACACAAATTTTTCTTCATATTAAGGTTTAAGGGGACGTCGCACCCACATGTGTTGTCTCCGTCTTACACACGTATAAGACATACCAAATTTCCGTTCACTAGTTTCAATAGGGTGCTGTCAGTTTTGATATTAGAGTGAATTGACCTATTATCTAACTTTAAAGTAATAACATTATCTGTGTTCTCTCATTGGTCTTTTACGATATTTCAATTTTTAAGTAAGATATAGGTATGTAAAGAATTCATATTTTAAAATGCTCATAACTCATGTAAAAATTAAAATATCGTAAAAAACCAACGAGAGTACACATAAAATGTTGTTACCTAAAAGTTTGATAATAGGTCAATCCTCTCTAATATAAAAACTGACAATACCCTATTGAAACTAGCGAACGAACATTTGCCATGTCGTACGTGTGTAAGACGGAAACAACACATGCGGGTGAGACGTCCTCTTAAAGGTATATTTATTTTCTTTTGCGTACAATATTTAATAAGTAATAATAATTACAATATTATAAGTATATGGGGAAAAATAAGAGGCCCTTAAAAAATTTCAAGTATTGTGCCTCAGTGCCCATGCCCCCCCCCCCCCATAAACCAGGCTTACGCACGAACAAATGAACTGAAAACATGTGTTTAGTAAATACAAACAATTCATATTTAAAATGAAGTGCTGCTTACAATCTAACAAATTGAAGTATAGTATAGTAAAATACTAAGTAGTTGTGTTAGTCTCTGCTCTTATATTCACTCGAACCATATCTGTACTCTCTATTAATTATTGAAAGAACATAAATCATTTGGCCATTTGAAGTTAAAGTAAATACATAATTTTATTTCTTAGAGGCATTAAATGGTTTTTTATGTACTAAATTCTAGTTATATGCGTGTATTAATAATGTAATATACTATTTTATTTAAACACTTAAGTTAATTTGCCATACCAAGGGAGTTGTGCATTAAAACGTGAATTAAATATAGTATTTTTTCAAAGCCTGTTATTATTGGTTAAAATAAGTCATCAAAAAATTAATTTTTGTATTTATTTTATAGAAACTAATTATAGCAATAATGATTGGACTTAAGACAACATGGCTTTACGCTCTTTTGATAGTAGCAATGTTTGTATCATCGTCGTGTGGGATGAATATATTAAGTGAGTATTGATACTTCATTTTGACGATGAAAAAGTCTTGATTTACAATTTGGTTTTCTCGGGTAATCACTAATTAATTCCTTCCAAAAAAATAATCAACACCATCTTGGTAATAATTAATTCATTATACTACTATTCGGTTTTTTCGACCAATCTACTTACTTACTTAGATAGGGTCACTGGGACAGCTAGTTGGCAAGATAACTCCATTACAATACCGGTTAGTCTGGTTGGTGCAGTAAAACACACTGCACGACCCACTACCTACTCACAATACGATAAAAAAATAGGTTGATCACGTTGCAAAGGTTTCTATAAAATAAAGTTATGTAATGTGAATCAAGCAATGTGAAAAATAAAATAATAACAATAACATGAAGCCTACCAATAGGTAAATAATAGTTCAGACATTGCATTTTGTATGAATACCAATAAACAATATTTAAAAAACTTCATTGCTAAATCTGTGTATCACACCAATTGTATCTAACTTACACCTCCTAATACAAATTAAACCCAAATTTTAAATTTTCAGATGACCATACTTCTATGAATAAGGTCAACAAATATTCTAATAGTAAGCAAACTCTTTTTATACTGCGTACGATCAGTTTTATGAATATTGAATTGTGACTTTCTTAGCATAATTGTACATGCCTATGTGGACATGTGGTTATCTCCAATCCATCAATTATGGATAGGTATATTGTATAACAGTCCAACCCCGTTCTATTCTTCCATTTCATCTAAATAAGAGTAACAGCTTAGATATTGCATTGGTTAGGCATGGGTAGATACATTTTTAAGGAAATAATTTCAGATAATAATTATTCCATTTATTATGTATTTAAATTATTTAAATAATATTATTACAACAGTCTTTGGCATTTATATTTAAAAAATATATCTTAGATGAAAAGATTGAAAAACTCAATTATTACGCATTTTTACATAGTTATAGTACTTACTGAATGATTTGCACAATGCACTTTTAAAATAATAAAATACTACATAATTGTAATACGCAATAAAATTTTGTATTTTAAATTCTTATGTATTATACCTAATCATAATTTATTATATTATATATATTTAAAATTACGTTATTTCCAGATATAGAACCGGCTATACCACATAAAATCGAATCAACATCCGTATAATTTACAAAATAATAAGATTAAATAAAATATTTTCTGTTTAGATAATATATACTATTATACCATGTCATAAGGGATTTAATTGAATATTTAGATATGTACCTACTAAATGTTAACACTTTTACAGATTTGATTACAAAATAATCAAATTAATGAGTGAAATAGAAAAATGAATTCAATACAACAATTTTAATGTTCTATAATTTGATTGTAAAAATATTAATTTACCCAAAAATAAATATGATTAATCATTATTACTCAATATTAATTGTATCTTTATTATAGTAAAACAATGTATGTACCTATACAACCTATATATTAAAGTTAAATGTTGAAGTAAAATTTAGTATTTTTTTTTAATGAATCACTAACTACAAAAAGGGGATAAGTCAACATTTTATATTTTTTCAGGAGAGACAAAAAACGGTCTAAAAGTTAAAATTTCCCAGTAGTTTTCAAAAGCGATGTGAAAAACAAATGAAAAATTAAGGGAAAAACGGGAATTTTTACGGAAAACCAATTTTCGACAAAACTGATTTTTGTTTTTGGTATAACTCTAAAATAAATGACCGTAGAGACATGAAATTTTGACCATATGTTTATATAAGCATTTTCTACACACCCTAGCATTTTCAAATTATTCTGACTTATTTTGAGCTTTTAACGGACATTTTCAGTTTCCAATTTTTTTAGTTTTTTTTTTCTATAAATCTCAATAAAATTTTATTTGTTTGGTAAAAAATCTTGAAAATTTAATAGTAGGCTTCTAATATATAGTTTCAAAGGCAGATGAAAAATATTAAAAATCCGTAGTCACAATTTTTTTTTATAGGTAATCAAAGTTCAAATTTTGACAAAATACGTAAAAATGACGAAAATGTGCAATTTATTTTGAGTTAGAAATTCATAAAAATTTTTCTTTGTATATCTAAGGTTTGAAAATGTAATACAAGATTCCTCATAAGTTTGCCTAATTTTATCAATAAAAAAATGTTTATAAACAAGTCAAAACAAATTTTTACAAGATTAGGTATTCACTCGATTTGTCATGTAGCGATTTTTTTATTTTGTTGCAATTCAAAAACCAATAACTGTAGATGCATGAAATTTTCACTGAATGTGTATACTAGCATTTTCTATACACCATCAAATTTTGAATATATTTTGACTGTTTTTGAGTTTTTAATTTTTTATGGACCATTTAAATTATAAATATTTTTAGTTTTTTTTTATATAAATACCAATAAATTTTTATTTGTTGGGCCAAAAATAATGAAAATTGAATAAAAGGCTCCTGATATATTTTTACAATAGCAATTGAAAAATATTAAAAATACATAGGCACACATTTTTTTTATAAGCATTTAAAGTTCGAATTTTGACAAAATTCATCAAAATCTCGAAAATTATCAATCATTGTAATTAAACAATTATAAAATGGTCAGTTTTTATAACTAAGGATTAAAAATTTAAAATAAAGATTCTAATAAATAGTTCATACTGTAAACAAAAATCTAAAAAATATATAAACACAGTTATTTTTTACAGAAATTTTAAGTTCAAATTTGGACGAAATTACATATTAAAATCAATTTTAACGAGTAAAAGTATATGTTATAATATTTTTCTAGCATCACTGATAATTTTAGGTTAATAATTCAATAATATGAAAAATATTAATTTAACTTAGCAGCTACCGTAAAATAACAATACCTATCAATTTAATTTAAAATATCCTAAACTGACATACCGTCTCCGCTCAGAATCGTTTTTCGTATACAATGATATTATATCATTGAATTCAAATTTAATACCATCCATTATACAGTGATCTACTTGTAACCTACTGTACAGCAGAGCGACATCCACTTGACCCCCTTTTTATACTAGCTATTACTTATTAGTTATTAGTATCTACATTAAAAATTATTTTATAATATATGGTCAGGTTAGGTTAGGTTATATTATAGTATTATATTATTATAAAAAATAAATGATTCGAGCGCAAATAAATATATTTTATTTAATATACAAAATAATTTGTACATAATATCATGATATTTAATTTTTAATTTTCAAGTGAAAAACCCAAGCCGATTATTTTAATATTTAACTTTACATCTAAGTTTTGCTAGCATTGTCTAAATACACACAAATGCCGAACACATTTCTGTTAGCTATATAAACAACAACCATGTTGTTGTTTTCTAACAAAACGTGTACAATAAATTTATATGAAAAATACAAATCTAAAAAAACATACTAACAACTTATTCGTTATTATTTAAAAAAAAATATTATTCAAAATCTATTGTTCCAGTTTTGCATAAGTATGTATTTTTTACTGTATACTGCTATATTATTATGCTTCTCTTAACTGTAAATACACGTAACAATATTTCTATGGAAACACATACATGTTACAATATATATAACATTTTTTAAAAGTTAACGACCAGCATTCTTTTCTGCATTCTTGATTTAAATTTAAATATGGGACCAGACTAATCATTACTATTACCCAAATGTTCAGTGGTATTCCCAGAAATGTTCAATGTAAGGGGAGCGGGGTGTTATAACTAATAATACATTTAAATGAATTGTGGTGGTAATACCAAAGACACAAATAAGGGAATTTTTGATACAGTGTGGGTGTGTTATATAACCCCTAATCTCCCCCCTACCCCCGCACGCCATTACAAATGTTTTTGATTGATGTGATAACCCCGACGAATTGTAATATACATATATATTTTAACATAAACAAATTACGTTTACCAACGCATAATGTCAACGCTAATCACATAAATTATTCCCGAATCAAACAAATTGGGCTATCAATTTTTCAACCAAATTATTTCCACTTTGATAGTCTTTAACGTTCGGCAATACTGGATATAAGTGGTAACTTATTGAAACGTACATAATAATAACGTAGTTTAGAAAGAAATTTATAAAAACAAGTATTATACTATAATTCAATTATGTAAGTAAAGTAAGTATTCATAAATTGTTGTGACAAACGTTAAATAAACATTAATTTATTATTATTGCATAGGTGTAATATACAAACCACTCTCGTCGCAATAGATTTTTTATTTAAAGTTTGGGAAAAATAATATATAACTTATGTATTTCAACAACAAAATTAATCACCAACATAATTAGGAAATTGAGACAAATTTCAAAACTTCCAAATTCCGTTTTAAACAGCGATACATATTTACAATACAAACTATTGTATAATATAAACCATAGTATAATAATAATAATAATCAAATTAAATTAAATAACAATATAATATATGATGATATATATAATAGTTTAGTTTCATCTAATGCTATGAAATAATTTGGATTTTTATAAATTGTCGGATATCCGGGTACTTAATGTATTTATATTTTTATCTAATTACTTAATCGAATTCATATCATTTACGAATTATACTTTTGCAGTAGGTACTTTAAATATAATTTTAACGATCTTACAAATTATTATTTGAACAAATATTAAATTAAATTATTAGGTTCCAGGTACCTGTGTAATCCTAATAACAATGATATATTATTGTGAAATGTATCTAAACAAATAATAATCTTAAAAATTCAGTTAAATAATTTAATAATTAAAAATATAATAGTTAAGAGAATTCAATTATCTAAATTGTTTGTATTAGGCACCCTGACAATTCAAATAGCCATAATTTTTCGGATCATCTTAGTTAAATCGGTTGTCCTTATAATCCTGCAGATTTTCGGATTTCCATTAAACTCAAATCCTGACCCTCAGCATTAGACTCACATCTATTATTATTTCATTAAATTTCAGTTGGATGTTGATCACTGTCCAACGTTATGGTCACGCTGGGAATGTTTTGGATTGTAGACTTATGCGACGACCTGCGATCGTCTTGGGTCTGATTTTGTGTGGTTGTGGTCGTGGTCGCATCCGGTATAGCGCCGTGAATATTTGACATGGCGCCATTACACCGGTACTCAACGCTGAAAACTGAGGGTATTGTCGAGTGACCACTGCTGGTATACCCGGTGCTTGTCGAAGGCAACCACGATTGGGGTTGATAGTAATGGTCGTTTCGCGTCGCTTCCTCGTACGATGGCGGCGGTGTCGGGCTGTTCGGGTATGGGAGGTCAGGAGTTTTTAGGACTTGTTGGTTGTTGTCAGAGTTCATTGTCGAGACTTCTCCCTAAAAAATAATATTACATTTAATATAAGCAAGCAATTAATATCAAAATATAAAGTACTCGCATATGCTATGTAGTAGATTTCAAGGGAATCTTATCATTGAGTAAGTTACTGTAATCGCAGAGACATATTTAGAGTTTAAAGCACTAAGTAAAATTTTAATGAAACCTACACTTAGATGTAAGATTACCACTTACAGAAATGTCACTGATCTATTAAAATACAAAAAGTTTTCAAGAAAATTTGGTAGGTATATACTACATACATGTCAAACCTTCTGATTCTTGATCATAAAATTATGTTCTAATTTAGGAATCCAATAGAAATATGTAATAACAAGTATACTTTTATAAATTAATTGTTTCTATGGCTGATTTTCTAGAAGCTACGCCACTTAGTTTTATTATTTTGTTAGTCAATTTTATATGCTATACATTTTGTAATATTATTAAATTATATCAAACTTAGTCCAAAACAATGACTACAATAATCAACAATTATAAATTATATTATATTACATTTTAAAATATCAAAGTAATAACTGGTTATAAATTATTTTCACAAAATTAAATAGGTACCTAATTTCGAGTATATTACCTATATAGCTTTCAATATTATAATTTCAAGTATCTATCATCATCTTAAATCCTACAGGAAAATCAGCTCCCCTATGATATACCTAATGATAGTTCTCTTCTGCAGAATGACCTTTATTATTTTTGTAACTGAGATTTATCATACAATAGGGGGGGGGGGGAGGCTAGAACTTTAATACCATGACGAGGAATTAAAATCACATTCATGAATAATTGTGCACATCATTATTATTATAAGTTACAGCTATAAAAAAAAATAACTGTTCGCAAAACATGATAATTAAAAAACTAATTTAAAGGCCATTCAATTAATTTGTTAGGTATAAAGATTATTTTCACATACCTACTTAAATATGCAGTGATAAAATACTAACAAATTTTAACGAGTGGTATTGTATATACTGTATAGTCTATAGTAAAATTTAACGTTTTATAATTAGAATCAAAAAACAACACATTAGATAATTTATTTAAAATGTCCGACTTTATCATACTTACACTTTAATATAAAGCTCAAACTGATCATTATTTTGGGAGAGCCCCACCAACGTTTTTGATATAAATATTATATTTACAGTATTTAACACTATATAATAGCATTGATTATACTTAGTACTATGTATAATGATAATAGTAAATATATCAAATATACTTGGAATTTTAGTTTAATATTTATACAGGCACGTGTTATGATAATTTTAAATTTAAAAATAATATACAAATTTCCTTTTAAGTTTTATTCAATTCATACAAATTATTTATCTTTAATGTTAGAAAATATACTGAAACACTCCTCTCGGAAGTTTTGATAACAATCGATTATCAAATCCAATATAAAAACGTACCTACCCACACCACTGGTCACGAAAAACAATGGTCTGTCAACCTTTAACGAGCAAGGAATGTTTAATTTTGTAATAATTAATTGTATAATAAGTTTTTTTGCTATTGCCATCAAAACGTTTTCTATATAATAATAATTGTATGATAGACTTTTTTTCAATACAATTTTTAGCATACATCGTTTGGCTCATTCTATTTTGCATACCTATGAAAAATTCCTGCACGCGCCTATTTATGAGTGTGCTATGACAGTGTGACATGTTATCACCTTATATTTTATAATAATGTTATGTATCAATATATGACTATATCAATCGGATTCAACATAATATACCTACGCTCGTATGTCACTAAAACTAAGTATAAAAGCTGGAAGTGTTTGATAAAGAGTATTACTTTATAATAATATATTATTGTTGTGTTCTTATGTTATTTTAAACAGCAGCATACGTGAAGTCTTATTAATATTATTAAACGACGTGCATTTATTTTATCGGCTACGTATAATATACAGCATGTAACAAGAAGACCTGTCGAATTAAATAACTATTGTACTAATCACTATTTTTTAATTATTTTATTTTTTTAATATAATTTACAGACGCTTGCGTTACAAGTATAGTAGGTACCTATAACATTTTTTGTTTTTATTTTTTAATACTGTAAACAGAACAATTTAAATCAGATGTAATTTTTTTCTAAAAAATTCAAAATAACCTAACAGTCGATTTGTAAATCGTGTTTTTAGAAAAAATTAGATTGTAAAATCATTTAAATAAGTTATTTACTTTATTTTTTAATTTTTTTTAAATCTCATTATTTTTTATAAGTAAACTTGATCGTCGTAAAAAACATTTTAAATATTTTAATTCAAAAAGTATAAACTTTTTTAAAATATTTGATGAGAATTTTTTAAATAGGTACTTGTCAAAATCTAAATATTCTATAAACTTTTCAAAAAAATTTTAACATAGTTTAAAAATCATGAAAAATAAACTACTAGACTTAAATAAATGTTTTTTCAATCAATAGTTTTCTAAAAACCAGATTAACAAATTTGCTATTTTGAAGTTTAAAAATAAAAATGTTATCAGATTTAAAATTGTTTATTTTAGTATTAAAAAATTTAAATTTAAATTAATAGAATCAATTAATTATATATATAAAAAAAATAAAATAATATATTGATTAGAACAAAAGTTATGAGAAATAATGTTTGGTCTTCCTGTTACACTCTGTACCTACCTATAATATATAATATATTATGATACATAAATAAAAATTATAAAAATACTATTTGGTTCATAAATGAACTCTATGTGACAGTGTATATTATTTATATATAATATATATGTATACTTCCCTATTCTAAAATGTTCATACAAATTTAAATTTGATGCCAACCATGTAATCCTTAAATGCATAGCCTTAGAGCTGCAATAATTTTGATTTTTTAAAATCAACAAAATAAAATATGATCGAACAACTATGAAATAAAAACAACCGCTGTGTTAGTCAATTATGCTTTTGCAAACACGACTTGTGTAAACCTACACAAGGTTGCAGTAGTTTCAGCTGTACACAATGAAGACGCTGTAATGGTTAAAAACAAAAATTACAAACTATACATTTCAGAGAAAACAACGATTCTTAGAAAAAAATTTTCAAAAAATTTTACGCAAACAGTATTACCAACTTATAAACCACTTTTACGAAAAAAATAAAATTATTATTCAACCACAGTCCACAATAATATATTATAATACATTTTAATATAACTTATAAGCCTAACCTACACCAATAAAGTATCAATAATTTAATACTTAATAGTTAATATATTTACACTCGGAAGTTGAAAATACAAATTATATACAAATACAATATTATATGTACGCGCTCACTATTTCACTCAAATTTAAAATACATAATTTCACGTCGTGGGGCTCTTCACACATTGGCATTCTTAGAAATGAGAAAGTTAGACAAGACAGCCTATGAAGCCACCTCATCTCGATTATCCATAAAAATGAATACATCAACTTCATTCGAAACGTTTAACATAATCCATAACAAAATAATGGAAGAATGGCAGACATTTTGGAAAAATCTACCTCTTTCCGTGAATTGAGAAGTATAAAATTGTTCATAAAAAAATTAAAATATCCCCCTGATGCGAAAAGAAGAGAGGAAGTAACCATTACTCGAGCTAAAATAGGCCACTATCTCACCTAACACAATATGTATATCTCAACAGGAAAGAATCAACTTACCAGCAACAGTAAAAAATACTTGTAAATTTACTCTAACGATAGAACATATTATAGTCATCAACTGCACCAAACACACCAAACCCCAAAAGATTCTCAATAACCCACCTACACTTCAGCACTTCACCAACCCCTCAATGAAGAGAATGTTGTCACAATCAGTGCATTATTTCCGCATTATAGGTATACAAACCATAGTCATAAATTGTAAATAATGTGTCAATATTTCTTTTAAGTTATAATGTATATTAATACTTCTATGTTTAAATATTAAGTTAATGTAGGCTAAAACATATTATGTAGTTTTAGCTTTTGTATTTAAATATATCTGCTATATTTAATTTCAGACTAGTTCTGCTCACTCTCCAAAGTATACAATATACATATTACCTGTTAATCGTATTAAAAGAATACTTACGATACATAATTTCCCCCTAACTGACAAAATCAATATACTCATAGTATTGATAGCATTTTCATCTTCTTTCAACTCTTTATGAAGGTACCGTAATTTACCAGAATACTTATATAACTTTTACTTCTAAAACTTTACGAAATACCCCGTAAGTATGACCAATGACCATATTATATCATAATCTATTATAAATGTACCTATGCAATTGATGAGTACCTATGTTACTATTTTATACTTTTATTGTAGAGAAGTTACAGATAATACATTTTCATAAATGTTATCGAATTTTTGTCGCAAATGATTAAAACATTTTAGTTTGACGTAGTTTTGATATCAAACATAGTTATATAAATCTTATTTGGTGGTTAGGATTAAGTAAAAACAAATATCAGAAGCCTTCCTCAAAAGTTACCTCTCAGGATATCTATAGGCTTTTCAGTATATCAACGAGTTATAATCAAAAACATAAGTACGATAGTGTCTGATGATGTGATCAGTTGATAATAGAAATGATTTCTGATAATGTATAGTATAATATTTTTCCAAAATAAATCGTAGTAATCCAATTAAACTGATACGGCTGTCGGCTATATATGTGGTATTATATATTTATAATATGATTATGTATTTAAAACCAAATATATGCGAAGGAGAAAAGTTAATGTCTCTTGTTCAAATTTCTAGTCGATTTATTAGACGATTGGTAGGTACTGCGTTTAAGTCTAATATATTATAAGTGATATTGATTTTTTTAATGAAATAATACAATAATTATTAAACGCATATTATTTAATTTAATCAACGATTCGTAAATGTATAACGCTTTAAACGTTTTGTAATGTGTCCTAGTAATTTTTTTTTTATATTTTACAACGGTTTCTACTTTTTTTTTTAAATATGCAATTATTTACATAGTTCAATACAATTTGAAAAATTACAGTACTGGATATAATTTTGAGGAGTGGGGAAAACGGGATTCACTGCAAAATTAGCCAATGGCTGACTTAAAAATTCAGTGAATTCTTAGACTTCTAAAAAAAATTTCTCACCGTCTAATGCCTATAGTCTCCCCAACAAAAACATGTACTATCGGCTACGGCACTGGAATGAATCGAATCCAGATGTATATATACGGTATAATGTATAATATTATTGTATTAGTGTATGTGCTGCATATACTAGCTAGAGTGTATACTGTGTAGTCCGCGATAAACAGGAATAAAATATAACTACCTATATGGTATTGGCGCAGTATGTGGTATATAATATTATGATAAATACCCTTGAAATACTTTGCATAATATTACGTACAGTTTAGCCAGTTTACTGTACGTATACGGTGTCGGCTAGAGCTGACATACAATACGATTTTACAACACATATTACCCGTGTATAATCATGATACTCACGGCTTGATTCGAAGCAATTACGCTGGTGCTGAACTTCAGAACGAGAACTGTCGTGTAGTAGACAGCCGGCAACAGCACTAACGTGACGATGATCAGTGGCACGACATGTACTGAAAACTTGGAGAAATGAAACACCGATAACAGTACCAGCAGAACGATTATGAATGCTATTATGTATTTCTTCAGGTGGTTAATCACAGACAACAACTCGTCGATGTTACCGCGATAAACTGCGTCAACCATGGCAGCGATTCTATAGAGGAAAAAAATACACGCATAATATATTTTATTATATTTAAGTACAATTATATTTTATACTGCAGGTATGGTGGATAAAACGGATCGATAAAATTTGTTTCAATAAAAAATAATGTGACGGCCACGTCGTATGTCGATATAATATTTACTACCTATTATAGGTATTGTTATAACAGTATTAAAATATGAAGGTATACAATATTTTACTTTTTAACGAAACAAAATATTGTACAAGTAGTGCGAAAAATGTTTGAGTGTAATCAACCAAATATAAATCATTTTTCTACAACATCATATAAATTATAATTATAATGCGTTTACTTTCTTTTTATTATTATTATTACTATTCAACTGTCTATATAGAACGTTATCGAATGTCGGCGCGCCCATACACAATACGACTCCTATTGTCTTATATTATATTATACTTTTTTTAAATATTATTTTCTCGAGTAAAAACACGTTAAATGTAGTACTTATATAATTTTTTTTTATACCCATCAGAGATCTGGTATACTTATTTTACTTCGCTCTCCTCGATGTTGTGGATTTATATAGAAATTTAAAATCTTATATGATAAATCAAGGCAATCGAAAAACGATTCCGAGTTGAACAGTTCAAACAATAACACTGGCAGGTGACATTTCTTCAAAAATGGTCGACGGTCGTCCGTGTTTTTTTTCTAATTTTTGAGTAAAATCGAAAAGTTACAACTCCGATAATGTACCTACCATTTAGAAAATAATTGTATTATTTTCATTAAATATGTTATACATGAAATAATTTACGAGCACTTCGTCTGTCCGAAAAAGTGTTCACGAAAAGATACAATATAGAAACCTATCTAGGAATAGAAAAAAAAACATCACTAACTAGCATTCTTCACTCCACTCAGAATCTATGAAAATAGAGAACCGTAAACGTCAGTAAATATTTGCACTGCAGATAAACAGATAATACGGTAAATTATATTATTATAGAGAGTGGAACTGCTATTTAATTTTCTATATAATAAGCGTTGTCTTACACCAGCGTCAACAGCAATTGCATCATTATTATTATTACCATATATTGATACATTCAACAATATATTATACATATTATAAAACATTTGATAATATTATATTAAAATTATATTGGTCGCAACGACAATTAATAATATAATCATTTAATATACATTGTGCGTGTAGCAGTATAAAAAATGATTCATAAAAAAAAATTTAATTTTTACAGATTCCATTATTGAGTATAATTTATTTAAATGGATTAAAACGGTTGTCATGCAGTTACACTTATTCACAATAGCCTATTTTGCAAGACTTCTAATTGAACACATGGATAACGGATGTACCTAATAATACATTGATTATTGATTATTGTACACTGGCCGCCCAAAAGTAGATAGGTAGATATTATTACTATACATATATCATATTATACACTGCTATACGTTGTTAACCATTCGTATGTAGGTATAGACAGAATATACACGTACGAAACGAACGCTCTTGGGGATCTAAGAGAGATACACTTTAGGGAAAAATAATAATCATAAAGTATATGGATATACTTACCATTGTAACCGTAATAAACTAACAACAGGTATATGTAGTATGTACGTTGTGTGCTCGCGAACGGAACAATATAGAAGAGGGCAAGATTGAATCCCACAAGCACGCGAGTATCTGCAGCAATCTGCAGTGTAGTGTGTATAATGTATACCTATAAATTGATATATATTATGATAACTCCTATTTAGTAGTGTTACAATACTATGTATAAAATAATGTACAAATAGATTTTATAATAATGAGTAAGTAATGACTAACGAGGATTCGAATTTAATACGTCCGCGTTAATCATCTATATCGTAGTTAAGTCTCGTTTAAAAATCTTGTAGTCGATTAATAAGTCACGGGCAATTATTTTTATAATGCTGTTACACACACACACACACACACACACACACACACACACACACACACACACACACACACACACACACACACACACACACACATACAACATACATGCGTGCAATAATACAACACTCGACTACGGTTGTTTACCAGATGATAAAGGCCGTGTATTTACTTGAGAGATATTATTGTAAAATGGCGACAACGAAGTAGGTACTCCAGATAATAATAGAAGATAACCACGGAGAATTATCATTATCGTAATTCATAGTCATCGTCATCATCATTGTAATATTAACTGCTGTATATATTATACAGCTATAAAACACATTACGCAAGCGCTGTATAGGGTGTTCGCCGTTGTCGGATAACGCTTGTTGTTATGATGTATAGATCAGCGAAACTGTGGTCCACGAATTATTATTATTTAGTATTGTTAGGTTAGGTTGTTTTCATTATGGAGTCCACGAGCATTTATACTAACCTCTAAAGGGTCCGGTGGAGGAAAATTTTGGGAAACGCTGATGTAGATCATTCATGTCGTTCAATCCGACCGATAATATGGCTGGGACACGCGTGGCACTCACTCGTGCAAAATGTATGACATCGTGAGGTAGGTATTGTTCTTATGAAATCGAAAAATATATCGGTTTCAAGTTTCAACATTGAAACGGGGCCGGATTAACTGATAGACACTACGTTGGAACGTGCAAATTACAACATCAAACATTACGTGTAAAGATATGAAAAAAAATCAACTTTGTTGAATTTTCGAAAAAATGTATTTAGACCTCGTTAAACGGGTTTTGATGACCGTCCGGTGGCACAGAATATATAAACATATATAATTCTTATTATATGGAGGATAGAGGATACTACAAAACAATAATAATTGCTGGCGCCTATACCCAACCTGTAGGCTGTAAGCCTGTAACCCAGTAACACCCCTATTGCACAATACTCGTTTAAACTATTAATGGTATATATTTTACTTGAGTGAAAAAACACATTTATATGATATTATTATAGAAGTTTAAAACTAATTGTGCCTAAATATAGGTGTTAAGTTGACGCAGCTACGTCACCAAAAAAAATAGTGGGTGGGTGTGTGTGTGTGTGGTGTGGGTAGTGAAAGTTGACTTTGTATTTAAGTCTTGAGTAGAAATTAGCAACTTATTTTAACATCATCGATTAAATTATTATTTAGTATCTTATCTTGTTTTAATATTTTAGTGTTGATATAAAACGTTTGTTGAAAATATTTTACTGCGTCATTGTAATAATAATTAATAAGTCCACGCCGCCACTGTTCACATGAGAACCCTAATGATTTATTTTTATAAAAATTAGACATTTTTAAAACGTTCACGACAAAAGTTATTTATTTGGTAAAAGCGATTTATTTCAATATTAATTGAAAACAAAGTACTTTTTAAAGCATCCAATTATCACAGTTACATAAGTCTCTACTCTATTGTTATATGCCGCTGATTATTATTTTATTTTATGACTCATTACTTTATTACCAGTAGATACAGGTTAGATATATAAACTTCTACGTGTGCTCATACAAATATACTGCTAACGACAATGGCTCAGAACTAATACAAAATTATTGTCAAATAAGTACATGTTATCCACCAAACCAATATCAGCGACACTCGTAAGGGAAAAATTATTCAAATACTTTTTTTACAACCAAATATCCACGTATTTTAAATACTTTCTTAAGTGTACATTTAAGTTAAAAAATATATTCTATATAAAAGTTGTAAATACTACAAGTTGTCTAGGAGTACCTATTACCTAACTGTATACATATACCTATAAGTTAAATAAAAAAAAAAATTATTAGTGGCATTAGTGAATACTTGTACGGTACCTGGAACACTTATTGATGTATATACACGAAATTCTTAGGTATTTTGAGTGACTATTATTTTACCCAACCGAAAATGTAAATAATTTGACAATGAAAATAATTAATATTAGTAATTTATTAATAGTTATATAAAATGATACATGTAAAATTATCGATAAAATTAATGTCAATCATGTAAAAAGCTAAACAATAATCGATTGAGTTGATTTATAAAGTAAAATAAAATTTTTAGGTATTTGAAAGTATCTATAATAATATTTTTTTACCGTATTCAAGTAGGTATGCTTTTCAAATTTCAAAATAAATATCTGTATACTTAAAAGACAGAGAAATGGGCCAATTAGGATAACCCCCATATATCCCTCATATATAGCCCCACACTTTAATTTATGTTTAATTTTCAAATCTGATGTATCTACTAATAAAACCAATGCAACAACAAAAACGTACATAAATCAACTATTAGGTAGATATATTATAGGCTTATAGCTAACGTGTTGTATAACGCCTACACAAACGCTGTGAACAATGAAACAACGCATTCTTCAGTAAGACTTACTGTCTATAATTCAAAAATCAAAATGCGTTATGGGTAGTACCTTATTATAATAAATATATAAACATTTCGATTTTAATACCTATTATAACTTATGAGTTGAGGCTTGAAAATATAACACAATATTCCTCATAACTCTTTCTTACTGGAATTAAAAAAAAGCTTGCGTGTAAAGCCACTTTAATATTGTTATGAGCATTTTAAGTTCAAATTATTATGAATCTAGGATATTTACGAAAATAAAGATTTTTAGTAAAAAGCTAAATACCTTAGCCAATGTTCGCATGTATAATATATAGTACTGATGCGCAGATATTTTCTACCTACACCTATAATACACGTTATCGATCATAGTATTATTTAATCAATGGTACCTACCTACCTATTTGGTATTCATTTAAAATAAATTAATTACGCACCCTCTCCCCTTTTCATTGACACTGAAGTCAGGATATAGGGACCTACATTTACACTCTACAGCTTTATCTCCCTATCTTATAGCATGTCGCAACAACTACGGGCAATAATTTATCGGTAATATGGACAGGGAGACGGATTTGGAGTTTTGACGATCTGGTAAAAGGTTCGATGTCGACCATATACCTATAACTTGATTTCAAGTATGGAAAAAATTTAAAACATGGTGTACCTATAGTTGGTCATACCATTAAGAGTACGCCACAAGGATATTTGTTGTCTCCGTCTTACAAGTTCTTAACATACCAAATATTTTACGCTCAGCAGATCTAGTTTAACTCCGTTAATTTAAAAATTAGAGTGAATCAACCTATTATGAAACTTGATGGTTAGAAAATTATCTGTGTTCGTATGTTGGTTTTTTACGATGGTTAAATTTTTTAGCAAGTTATGTGTAATAATATAGAGTAAATTAAAAATGCTTATAACTCACTTAAAAACTGAATTATAGTAAAAAACTAACATACCAACACATATAATGTTCTTACCATCAAGTTTCATAATACAATTCACTCTAATTTTTAAACTAATGGTCAATGGAGCTAAACGTGATCTGCTGAGCGTAAAATTATTGCTGTGTTATGCACTGTAAGACGGAGACAACAAATATCCGTGTTAACGAGTCCACTTAACGAAATAACCTATCAAAACGCAGATTTCAAGTACAGTTACCTCAACTGTTTGTCATTTAATTAGGTGTACATATCCGGGTTCCATTTATAGGTAGGTTACCTATATAGTAACCAGGATGATTGTGACAATAGAACATCTTAATAATCTTCTATCTGAATACAGTCTTGCCGATTGTATACCTAACTCATTGTTTAATGTGAATAAGTACATTTTTAGAATAATTATTGATGTACATGTAGAAAACACACGCTATTTTCAGCCTATACAAAGTCATGTAGTTTGTAGCTATAGAAGATTCAAAGAACTTGTATATGAACGGGCATGGCCTCTTATTCGACCAAAATTGTAGCCTTCCCTTTTCAACCAAAAAACAAATTTAGGTATATATATAATATATACTTATAGTAAGGAACATATTACAGAAAATTAATAAAAATATAAGTTGTATAATGTATACAATGTGTTTAGGTAATGTATAAATAAATAATAATTACCTATAATAGGTATATAACTTTCGCCAATAATTATTAGGTACCTATATATATATTATATATAGATAGTATAGAAAATTATTAAAAATATAATTATGAATATTAGCATTATTTATATGTTAATACTTAATATAATTATCATATACATACAACCTACCTACTTATACGGTTTAAATGTTTATATTATATATTAAAAAGCTGGGCAAAGTGGGTAACGCTTTGCCGTAGGTACATTTGGTGTCATGTGTGTCTCTTTACATGTGTTAAATTGAATGATATAAAATCTATTATATATGAAAAACGATTCTGAGCGAAGACGGTCTATCAGGCTATATTATGATAATATTTTAAAATTACAAAATAATAACTAAAATCGTTATTCTACGTTTAAATATCCAATTTCTCTAAACAATATACACATTTCCTCAAATTTGAACTTAAAATATCTATTAAAGAATACTGTTTACATAATTTTTAGATTTTCCGGTTAAATTATGAGCAACTTTCTTTTAAATGTATCATTAAAAATTAAATAAAAAATACATAATTATAAAATTAATGCAGGTGCACATTTTCTTAATTAATTTTGATAAATTTTGTCAACATTTGAACTTCAAATACTTATAAAAAAATTATGACTATAAACATTTGATGATATTTCCAAGAAAACCGGAGCATTTTTACCATCTCAAAAGTTGATGAAAGTCATGTCCCGTTAAGTTAGGATCTAGAGGGTACCATCGTTGGATGATTTCCCTCATCATGTGCCTCAAGTGTATTTTTATTATGTTATGTATATAGTGTTATATCATTTACCTATTTTACTTATTGTGTCATATTGAATACAGATTGTAAATTTTCTAAATAAAAAAAAAAAAAAAAAAAAAAAGTTAGGACAGTTATTATTACTTTATTAGGTCAGTGTCAAACTTAAAAAAAAAAATTGACAGATTGAGTACCTACCTATGGTTTTAACAAAAATTCCTTTAACAAACAACCAAAAATTGCAATTTATTGGATTCATTCAAACAACACATAATATTGTAGATATAAGGATAATGATGTGGAAATTATTTTTTAACAATTATATACTTGTCATAAATATTCGTGGACTGGGTATAGTAGGTGGCTTGGTATAATGACTAACTTCTACTACTTACTATTAATAATAACTTTAATCACTTTTCATACGTAAATACTAACTTAAAATTTAGGTAAGTAAAAACAAAATACCTACAAATTAGAAAGAATTTTTGCACATTTAATACAAACGCCTCTGCCTCGACTTTCACTCGAACTATTATGGTTCTAGCTTTTTATTTTTTGTCATATATTGTGTACCTACAACCTATTTTTTTGTAAAATGGCAATTTATATTATTATTAATTATAAATTACCGATTACCGTTAGTAAAAAAATGTATTCTAATTACAGACGTACAAAATTATATTGTGATAGTTTTTTGTTTACAGGTGTTAAAAATAACTAAAAAACGTTACCTGCATATTATTTTTAATGTTATTAAGTAAACAACTATCGAAATCAAAAATAACCTTTTTCACGTTGTACGATTTTAATTTCGAACAATTTCAATGCTCCATAGTTCATTCAATAAACCGATGACTGATGGATTGGGCTACATACCAGGTACTCGAACATGATGACATACCGAAAATACACTATTTTATATATGGCCTATAATATGGGTATTGGGTTTTGGGTGCGTTGAAATGTTGAATTTGTGAGTGTTCCATCGACCGCGACGATAAGCATGTTCATGAAAGTATAGTAGGTAACTCACTCAACACTCATCAATCATCACATTATTGTGATTGTTTGTTTACTCAAGATACCGCCGGTCGCATGTGTTTTAAATTTTTAAACCACTGAACGTTTTAATTAGTTTATCAAAATTAATTTACATTACGTATTACACATTTTAGTATTTTATTACTTGCTTGCAGAATAATCTCATGCACATCACACAGGCGAGTTAGGTATTAGATAAAACAAAGACTTAACTTATAATGATAAATAATGACAAAAGTACTATATAATAATATTTAAAGCATAACATATTTTTAGTTTTTATTTCACGCATTGAAATGTTATACATAAGAGTATAAGACTATTTAGACATAAGTAGTACCTAATAATAATTAATAACTATAATAATTTAATATTTTAAAGGTATCTACTCTGTTAAAATTTGGCTTTTATTAATAAAAATATGGTTACAATAAAATATAAAAAACAAACAAAAAGAAACTATTAATCAATAATGCAATCACAGCCTGTAAATAAAAACATATCAAATTACATGTAAACAATTAACATAAAATATAATATAACACACAGTAGCCCACTAAAGAGATTTTTAAGTTACAATTAACAGAGGATTTTATCAATCTGCTAATTTATTAATATCTTTGGCGTGAACTCCACTGCATACATAAATATAAAATAAGATCTGAACTTGTTTAAGTAATTTAAAACATTTACAATTTTGGTAAGTCTGTTTGAACATTTTGATTTGATCAACCATATTAAAGCTTAATGAATAATAATAAAAATTAAAAATAATTTTTTGTTCGAAAAACATCTCAAACAGTAATTAAAATATATAAATATAATAATCTTATATAATAAATAATATATCAAGGCACAATGTTTAAGGCACTAAGGTAACTTATTGTTAGCATATGTAGCGTTTGTATATGTTATTAATAACTCATAATAAAACAGTCTTCTTATAGATTACTAACATGTATTACAATATTTCTTTTAAGCCCTTGAAGTAATACTTGGTTACTCAAATATCCAGTCACAAGGGAGCTTTGGCATTTTGGATGCAGGCCATGGCAAATATCCAGCTGTTTTGAATACCCAATAATCATATGAAACTTTTCCAATCAACAGCAAAAGTACAGACAATTCAGCAGCAATCACGTAATACATATAGTGTGTCCAATCAGCTTTTTTAATGCACACTAATTTTTGATCCAAGTCTATTACCTATGAATTTTTCAATAAATGTATTAACCAATTGAATTGATATTCTATCATGACTAATAAGACAATCTGAGAAATCAAAAATAACATTAAACCATAGGAGTGTCTACGAATCGTATACAAAATTACCACTGAAAATGTCACTTATATATTCTTTGTTTTCTCAGAAGTAAATTTTACAGGCTTCTAATTAACTTTGGAGGAAACAAATTTTCAATACTTCAAAAATTATTAATATTCCTGCAAGTCGTTAAAACGATTATTACATTTTCAAAAATCTTTGATAAACCAAAATGTATTTATGGTTTTTTAATTTTTTTTTACAAATTTATTGACAAATACACTAAATCAACACATACATTGTCTATGAGAAAAGAAAAGTCAAAATAACACTTCCTTTTGAGGTATATTTACCATGCTATCAACTAAGTCTGGACACGCCTATAAATTAAACACTAGCCAATAAGCAATAAATTATTTTTCTCAAGTGGAGAAATTAAAATTAATTTGAACACTAAAGATTTATAATAATAATTTTAAACTGGATTTACTTTTACTTTGTACTGCATATTACTGCATAAAATTTCATTGTAGTCTGGAATATGAATATGATTTGTTAATAACCATATCTGAAATTACAAAAACATAAATCAATTCAGAATTATTTCATAACATTCATAATAAAGATGAAATAATGGATGATCATTTTATTTCATTTACATAGTCAGTACATATACTGGCTACTCAATAAAATTAAAAATTAAAAATAAATACATTTTAAAGAAGGAATTTATAGTAAGGAATTTAGTTTTTCAATATCCAATAAATTAGCTATATTATAATTGATTAGTGAATACCACTAGCTATCATTTATAAGGCAAACAACATATTTTTTTAATAAATAACAATTTAAATAATTTTACAAACATGAAACGGGTATGTAGGAAAAAGTGAGCTGACTTTAAAAATTATAAGTTACAAATTACAATCAACATAATATTGATAAAATATTGTAATAAAATATTTTGAACAATGAAAAAATAAATTAATAATTAAATTTAAAATAAATTATACACTTTTATTTAAATTTTATCATTATCATTATCATCGTGACAAATTGCAGTTCAATTTTTTTATATTAATTATAACAAACCTTTAATGATTTTGCAGTACTGCAGTCACATTGAAGTTCATTTCCACCCAAGTTCACAATATGTCCCTCAAATCTAGTAAAGGAATTTTGAAGTATATACATAGGCAACTAAAAAAATAATAATAGGCAATGACTATAACCATGTAAATACTTATACATAAAAAAAACAGTGGAAGTCGCTCTGCTGTATAATAGGTTTTAAATAAACCTTGCTTTGAGTAGGTCACAGTAATGAATTTTATAAATTTTAATTCAATTAAACATTAAATAATATAAAAACGATTGTGAACAGACTGGTAGCTTCTACATCTAAGAATATTTTATTATTTATTTATATTACTATAAGTAATATTGTGGTAGATAACACTATTTTTTACCAATAACATAGCACATTATATATTTTAAAATAATAATTTTATTATTATGTAAAATGTTGTTGTTATTTTATAAGTATATTATACTGTAACTAGGTAGAACAGTATAAATAACTTAAAGACTGACTTAATATTTTAAAAATTTCACTGTATTTGGAAAATAATAATTTATACAATTGAAAAATGTTTCAAGTCCATACAATTAATCATTTTTGAGTTGTGACAAAATAACTAAAAAATTTAACGGAAACATTGACATTTATTTATTATATTTATATAATTAAAATGTTGTACTTAAAATATCTATAAAAAAATTGTGCCAATGAATTTAAATATATTTAGATTGCTACTTTTTTGACCAAGAATAAAAGTTATCAACTAGATGCAATTTGCTACCAGAAACCACCCCTTAACATTGAATATTGAAGCATTTTTTTTGCTCCTGATGTCAGATACAAAAAAAATAACACACATAGTTATATAACCAATAAATTCATTACTGAAAATCTAAAATCAGTAAGTTAATAAATAATAATTATTATAATGAAACTATACTTACTGTCTTCAATTGATTTAGTTTCAAACTCAAAACCGCATAGTTTTCTATAAAAGTTGAACCTTCCAATGACAAAAGGTTGGATATTTTATTTTCATCAGCATAAAAAAATCTCAAAGTTTTGTACGTTTGATCTGTTACCAATACATCTATATTGGTGATCTATAAAAAAAAAATTGTTATCTATAAAACAGTAACGCTCAAGAATATAATATAAATGTTAAATATCTGCAATTTTTTATGTTTTTTACATTATTATTAGTGACATTTAATAGCACAGTGTTTTCTGGCAGGTTTTCTGGTAAACTTGAAAGTTGTTTATTTGAACAATCTACTTCTACAGTATGCAGTGTCTTTGTTTCTTGTACCATTTCTATGCCATGCCATTTACAACTACAATTCCACGGACAGTCTTCATATAGCTAAATTATTAACAGAAATTAAATGGGTAATTTTTATATTCTGTTGTTTACAAATGTAAAATCTAGATAATTGGTGCTGACAATTTCAAATTGTTTTTCTCAGTTTAATTATACAATATCTCCAATATTAGCAACTTATAATGATATTATTTTATTCAGGGCTTGTATGCTGTAAATTAATTTCTATTATAGCTATACCTACCAAATTAAAATTAAACAAAAAATTGTAAAAATTAAGCATATGTAATATTCATTAGATTTCAAATTTTTTGTGAGTTAAATTGGGCTTCTGTCCCATAAAAAAAATTATGTTTTCATTTAAATAATAGTTTAAGAACTAACGTTACCTTGTTAATAATTTCCACTTGATTTAATGCAACCTTTTCAGTAGAATTGAACCAATGAAATGACAGTGATGACATACAGAATGTTTCATTATATTTTTTAAAGTACAATTTATACTTGGCATTTCTTGATCTTTCCATAAGATCTAGTAGACTTGCACAGTGAATTTTTACGTTATCTAAAAATATTTGAAAATTAAATGATTAGTAGATAGTTTTAGTTTTCACATGAATTCAATGTGTTTAATTACTTGAAACATCCAGCCAAAACATTGACACTTGACTTTTTATGGTAGGTAAACTTGATATATTTACATTGGAAAAATCTAACATAGCTAACATTTTAAGATTTTCCAATGCTAGAGGATCTTGCCATTCTGTACCAAAAGCATTGTTTGATAAATTTAAACAAGTGATTTGATGCATGTACTCTAAACGACCAAGTAGTCGGTTAATATAACTATTTGTTATTGAAAATGAGATCAAACGACTTAATTCCGGTGAAAATTTTCCAAAATTAAAATTGTCAGCTGTCATATTGTAAATGTGTAAGGCTGTGATAGTGGATAATTTAGCACCTAAAATATTTAGAAAAAATTAAGTATCGATACACTATACTCGGCTTTTATAATTTATATACACAATCTGTGCCAGCAGGCACAATAAAAGTATGAGCTATTTAAGTAAGAAAAACATGAATAATTGGATTGAAGAAGCCATTGATGGCACTAAATTTATAAATGTAAATTTTATAAGATTGCCGTGCATTAAAAATCATTATGCATTTATAATAAGAATTTAATAAGAAAGAAAAGCATTTGAGTTGATTGAACATTGATGTTAAATGAGTTAAACATTGAGGAAGGTATGTCACACATTTCATATTAATATTAAATTTTAAAATTCCGATGTTTTAAATAAAAAATTATAATCCTTAATCTTGAATATTTAGGTTTTTTCCACTATAACTATAAATAATTAAAACAAAAACAACCCAAATGAGTAGTGTTATTTTATTACAAAGCAAATTTATTTTGAAGCAAAGTGCATTAAAAATTGTGTATGTAGTAATAATTTGTTCTATGCGAATATACCTGAGCACTCAAAGTTTTTTATCAAATCTTCATTTGACTGAACTTGGCAGCAAAATAATGCTGAATCACCAGTTTTCACGCATTTACATTTATTTTGTAATGGACAAGATTCTGCAGGCTGGTTGTAACATGGTGGTAATTCATTACATTGAATTATTGTTACATAAATGTAGAAAATAAATAGTTTTAGAAATAAACTTCTTTTACTCATATCTGGAACAGTTGTTAAGTAAGTTAACAGTTTGTTAAAACCTAAAAATCAATACAGATATAAGAAAATGTCTGTTTCAACCCTTTTGTTCGGGTCTCATTAAACAAAGTTATTTATGAGTTCATAGTTGTTTACTAGTTATAATTTATATTGACATTCAAATTGAGCATTTAGAGAAGTAGAACACCTTTATAAGCAGTACCTACCGAGTTATTTATTAGTTTATTCTTTACCTTCTATTTATATCAATACAATTACATAGGTAGGTATCGAGATTACTAATAGCTGTGCTTATACTTTAATGTTTAAACTGTATAATGCTAGAAACTATGTAGATAAGGCCAAAATTGTCACCTATAAGTTTTTTACTACCTATTCATACTGAAGTTCTGGAGAAGTAATTTGTTTGTTTTTAAACGATGTAAGTTATGATTAACTGTGATTATATTTGATAGAAAATGGTTTATCACTTACCCCAAAAACCAATACTTCTCATACATAATCTTGTTTAAAATTTATATGACTAAAAAAAAAACGGCATTCATGTAGCAGGTGATCTATTACCTCTTTTTAGATGTATCAGGTGATCTACCGTATTATACTAGGTGTAGTTGGTGATCTACAATTATTATTACCTATTATTATATTACATTATATTATACTATTGAAAAAGAAATACTTCCAGGAACAATCATGTCAGATGAATGGAAACCATAAACAATTTTACAAAATACAGGTTTTAAAAACAAATTTTGTCGACCCACGAACAGCAGCCAACACCCAGACAATAGAATGTGTTTGGTCACATCTTAAAATGAAAATACTTCGAAAAATGCATGGCACTACATCGGAACTTTTACCTTGTCATCTAATTGAAATGTGGTGGAGATCAGTTAATCATCAAAATACTTTTTTTAAATTTTTATTTTATTTTTTATATTTGACGAATATTTGTATGATATGATGTATTCTTAATAAAAAATGTAATGTGTTTTTATACTATTAAAACATAGATCACTCGTTCTGAATTTGCAGATCAACCCACTGCGATAGATCACCTGCTACACATATACACATAATCTAATTTAAAATTATATACCTAATTAAAAAAAAAAAAAAATGCAAAAAAAATATAAAAAAATTTATACGATTTACCATAATATAATAATAAAATAAAAATAATAGGCAAAGGTTAAAATAGGACGATTTTTAAAAAAAATTTTAAAACAAATACCTACCATTTCAAAATCTTAATATATACCTACTACAGTTAACTAGGTACCTACCTATTAACCATTGCCTATAATTTAGATTTCAAAGTATTTTTAAATTATTTATGTTTCTAATTGAGGTTATTAAATATGATTGTACCTACCTAATATTAAATATTTGTAAAATGCAATGAGAGTAAATATAGCAATAATGAATACAATAAATAAAAAGGTACCTATATGCAATATACCTACTTGATCGACTATCTAGTATTCTAGAATCTACCTAGTTAGATAAATATACTATTAAAGATACAAGTTTATATAGGTAGACCTAAATACTTTTTCATCCAACTGAATTATTATAAAGCTGTCAATAAAATAAAAAATAAATGATAAGTGCATTTAACTTGCATCATAACATCAGTTATTTGAAAGAAATTAACAATATGAGCTATACCGTTTGCACTACACACAAATCTATAAGTACTATGGTTTAGAAAATATTTATGGTGACATCTGATCAACTAATGTGTTTTCTTGTTTAACACTGATTTGTGAAACTAATTAAAACTGTTTGTATCACATTAATGTTTAATAATTAGTCAATATATCAGTAGAAAATAACCTTCAACCACTTGAGCCACCTTGTTGACAAAATATAATAAGTAATAACAATAACAAAAGCAATGACTAATTGTAACATAATTATATTTCTTACCTAAACAGCAAGTTGGGCGGAATTATCTTAATTCTAATTAAACACCAACATATTTCTTAAACTAAATCAGTCGTCATCGTTTAAAAAATTAATATATTATAGTAGGTACATAGGTAATATATAAATTATAATGTACTTTTAAAAATATAATTAACACTAACAGCAAAATACAACAAATTGTAATAACAATAACAGAACAATATACCTAAACAAAAACGAAAAAATGTTTAAACAACAATAATATTATTTAATAATATTAGGTACGAGGTACCCAGTGGCCAGTCTGTCGTACCCACATAATAGACGTAGTATTCTGTTATCATTGATTGTACACGGTTTGTTTTATCAATAATTGTGTACAATTGGCATGAATAATAAAGATATTGATAGGGCATGACGGTCTTATCGGCGGTAATCGAGGGGAACAATTGAGGCCGAATAAGTTATACATATATCGAGTATTGTCTATTAATATAAAAAGCGCCTCAATAAGATCTCATGCTATAGTACATGACAAATTATATAATTTATCATGCTCTAGTATATGATCTAAGCTTCCCCCTCGGGACCGCGGCGGTATTTAACACTGGCCTATCCATATCTTTCTTTACGGAGTTCTATCTGGTATTCAGGTATGCAGCGAACCTAGCGATGTATTTAACTGACGTAATGTTCTTGATCCATTTGGCATATTTTATATTCGGCGCCCGGCGGGGAGAAATGTGTAAACCACTGACTAAGATATCATACAGGACTGGACACGATATAATTATTATGGTTACGAAATGTTATAAGTTGGGCGAAGTACGCGGGAATTTGCCTTTGTATCGGTACTAACGCCATCTATCTGGGTAATTTTTTTTTTTACATTGAGATATTTTCTTATGGTTCCTATAGTTTATTTATTTATTTATAAAAGTTTTATAGTAGGTTTTGAAGATTTGATTTTTTTATGAATTTGATGGTGGCGGCGTGAGAGGTTCTGTTGTAGCCGAGCGATTTTATTATATATTGTTATAAATAAATACCTATATCGGGTATATCGTCTTTTGTAAAAATTAAAACCATAATATAATAGTTAATTATAATATAAGGTACCTAATCATGAATCAGTATATAATTAATTAAGTTCAATATGTTTGCTTAATTTTAATATATATTTGACATAATGTCCATATTCATCTATTTATTTTTATCATAAAATCAAAATGAACAATTTATTATAGAGTTAAATAAAAGAACAAAACTATTTTTTGATTAATTTTGACCACAATATTAGCGTTTAAAAAATATTAATTATAATAGTTTGAAAGTATGGATCAATTAATGGAAATTGTATAGAATATACTATAGGTATTATACACACAAATGACAAATCATTGATACAATATGTAATGGGAGCCGTATGTTTGGATTTAATTTGTTTTATATATCATTATTTATACGTGTATTACTTACATACCATATTACTTTTATATTTACTTGTTTATTGATTTATAAATAGGTACTTCATATTTTTATAAAATTGGCTTCAGGCGTTGGAATTATAAAACAAAATAAAATAAAATATAGGTACTTACAATAAAGCAGTAGCTGAAGCACAGATTATATTGTGAAAATGTCTAGAAACATGTCTTTCTATCTCCTTCCTAGTTAATTTCTTAGTAAATCATTTATTCGCGAATATTTAAAACCTATATATCGATTCAATATTCATTAAGTGTTTAGTGCAACCCGGCACTAGAGTAGTTTTATATTAAGTTATAGTTTTGCCAATGGAAGTCTTTGTATCTGTTTTATCCTATTTCTATTATACAATTTTGAAAGTATCTATTACACGACTGGGTCAAGATATGACTCTATGAGTAAAAGGGGGTCAAATGAATGTCGCTCCGCTGTACAGTAGGCTACAAGTAGATCACTGTACTATAATGGATGGTATTAAATTTGAATTCAATGATATAATATCATTGTATACGAAAAACGATTCTGAGCGGAGACGGTATGTCAGACTAGGATATTTTAAATTATATTGATATTGTTATTTTACGGTAGCTGTTAAGTTGAATTAATTTTATTCATATTATTTAATTATTAACCTAAAATTCAGTGATGCTGGACAAATATAATATATACTTTTACTCGTTAATATTGATTTTAATATGTCATTCCGTCCAAATTTGAAATTAAAATGCTCATAAAAATTTATTATGACTTGCTATAAACTTTTTTTATTGATAAAATTAGGCAAACTTATGAGGAATCTTGTATTACATTTTCAAATCTTAGATTTAAAAAGAAAAATTTTGATGAATTTCTAACCCAAAATAAATTGCACATTTTCGTCATTTTTACGTATTTTGTAAAAATTTGAACTTTGATTACTTATAAA
>JANEHU010003196.1:0-17490 GCA_027563435.1 Nasonovia ribisnigri | reverse complement strand
AAGAGTAAAACTGTAATATAATATTTACCTACTACATAGTATAGGTGTTGTATATTTAATCATAAGCATGAAATACAAATAATACAAATAATTGATATACACAGCTATTGCTTTTATTGTCTACATTTATTGAGCAATGTTTATGTGGTTAAATATTAATAATAATATATTGTAATACACACTGTGTGTTGAAGTATTCGAACGTTTCTGTCACATCCATCGTCGACTCGAGCTAGGATATATATTATTATATAATAATTTAACTTAACCAACCACCGCGCGGTATCAACTCTTAAAAGTCTACATTTATTATAAGATGCATGTACCTACAGTTTCTTCTGTTGTCATATATCGTCTATCAAATATATAAATATATGAGTAGCATGTATATACCTATGCCTGTACGCCGCACTCGACGCGAACGAAGTACGGGGAACGCGAATAAGGGTAAAACTCAAATTTTGAAAAAAAAATCATAAAATTTTCGTTAAATACGAATAATATGAAAGAAAAAAAAAAACGCAAAAAAAATAATTCGATTTAACACGGCCGCCGCAAATTTCCACGACCCGGGGCCGGCATCGCACGCTCGACCCACGGGTAACCTGCCTAACGCCTTAACCGACCTACCTACCTACTCAGATGAGAAAGGGAGTGAAATCAATGCCTATTAAGTCGTCTCGGTGCCGAGGGAAACGCGAACGCCGCGGCGTCAGCCGCCGCGGTCTCCCGGGTCGGGCGGTCTACCGCGTCGGACGGCGGACGACGTCGTCCGCCACGTTTTTACGAAGCGAACGCGATTTACGCGAAAAAAATAGGACTTTTCTACGCATATATACAGGGCCTGTAATACCTACTCGACGGCGGCGCTTCGCGGACTCTGCTGTCGTGGATTTTACTCGACCGCGGCACTCGCCCGGAACGGAGTAGGGGCGGGCGCCGTCGGTAAATTTAGCGGGGATTCCGAATACGTCGCGAGCGGGAAGATCGGACGTTTGAAAGACGGGTAAAACTCGATCGGTAGACGAAAAAGTGTGAAAAACCGTTCGAAACGGCGCCAAAATCGACGACGGCTAATAGAATCAGTCGGAGTTCTCCTCCGGGGCATCCGTCGTAATAAACGAAATAGCGTCGCGCGGGGCCTATAGATTTGGCGAGAAACGCGATCCGGTGACGGACGGGGCCGCGCGACGCTCCGAAAGGGGGTAAAACTCGACTTTTCGAACGAAAAGCGCGACGACGGCGCGCGGCGGCGGCGCACGGTTCGCGCGTGATCTCGGCCGAGAAATCGTCGAAACGAAAAAAGCGCGGGTGCTGGGGGCCGTTAAATCCGACGGGGAAGGCGAATAAGGTCCGAACGGGGCCGCCCAGAGCCCCCCGGGGGGGTAAAACTCGAAAAAGTTTGAAAAAATTGAAAAATCTGAAAAAAATCGTGAAAAAGTGATAAGAGAGACTGATTACGCAGCGACAGGAGACCGCCCGCGGAAAAAATCTAATTTTCTCATTGGCGGGTTGACTATAGCGCACAAATTTTCGACACGGGAGGCGCCACACGGGTTTCTGTTTTATATATCTCTGTTTTATATATTAGGAAGGATATATAATAATAATAATAATATAAATCAAATATTAACGCACGTAATTAATATAATAATAATAATAATAAGTATAATACAGCATTATTAAACTTCAATATCTATTGAAATATAGAAGTACCTATATCAATTGACACCGTCTTAGCGTTTTGTGGGTACTCGTATATATATAAAAAAAAATATATAGCAGTTAAACTACCTATGTAGCTATGCTCAACTACATTTTACTTAATTTCACTTAGTCCTATCTCATCACCGACATTAGGCACCCACACTTAATTAAGTCGGTTCAATCAATACCATGCACCTACTCTTTAAGTAGATGGGTAGGTAAACTAAATTGTTCACTACCCATTAAGGCATTAACATTCAAATACATATAGTTATTATTACAATATGCTTAGTATGTGTATATATACCTATTAAGCAGACAATACCAAACTCATAGGTAACTGCTACGTACACATTAGATATACGTATGCATGAGTTATATAACATATTGTAAGTAGCTCTATAACACTATTCAACCACCTCCACCAACTACTTTACAAAATGTAATACAACAGTATTGTATAAGTATACAAATGTTGCTGTGTCATTATATCATTTTGTGAAAACTACATTTTACTTCCAATAATAGTCCTACCCTATCACCGACATTATACTTTGTATTAGGTAACCGTACTTAATTCAGTTAGTTCAATCAATATCATGTAAGTAAACTACAAATATAATAACATAATATATTAGGTACCTACTAATGTGACTTATAAGTAGGTATCTGCAATGTACATATTACATGCATACGCCTGAGTTATAAACAACCAAGTCCTCGAACAACCAAGTCCCTTACACGGTGCAATAGAAATATCCAGACGTTTTATTAGTCAATACAATATAATATACGAATGAATTAATCAATAAGTCCGTAGCAATAATCGTTTAAACCGAACGCGGCTAAAAAGAATTAATACAAAATAAATAAATCGCGAAAAAAAAAACGAAAAAAAGAATTTCGAATTAACACGGCCGCCGCAAATTTACACAATTCGCCGCCCGCCGCGGCCGGTATCGAACGCTCCACCGCCGGGTAACCTGCCTAACGCCCTAGTCCTACCTACCTACCTATCGAGTTGAGAACTGGTGTGAAATCTCTGCCTCTTAAGGCGTCTCGCCGCCGAGGCGAATCGCGAACGCTACGCCGTCGTCCGCCCCGCGGTCTTCCTGGTCGGGCGGTCTGCCGCGTCGGACGGCGGACGACGTCCTCGGCCGCGTTCTCCCGGAGAGAACGCGATTTACGGGAAAAAAATCCAAAACGTCTGCGCGTATATACGGCATATATATATAGTATATATAGTAGTAGTAATATAGTAATGACGACGCCGAGGTCTACTGTCGTCGGTTTTACTCGCCCGCGGCACTCGCCGGGATCGAAGTGGGGCGGCGCGCCGACGGTAAATTTAGCGGGGATTCCGATTACGCGGCGAACGGCGAGATGAGACGTTTAAAAGAGGGTTAAAACTCGACTTTTCGGAAAAAAAACGGCCAGACGGCGCGCTTCGGCGGCGGGCGGTCCGCGCGCGATCTCCGCCGAGAAAGGGTCGAGACGAATAAAGCGCGTAGACGTGTGGCGGTTAAATCTCCCGGGGAACGCGAATAAGGTCCGAGCGGGGCCGCGCGTCGCCCCGTAGGGGGGTAAAACTCGACTTTTCGAAAAAAAAAGTCGAATTTCTCTCGAAAACTCGTAAAATTGATAAGGCGTCGGCGATAACGCGGCGACGGCTGCGCCGCCGCGAATCTCGGCGGAATCGGATTTTTTCATTGGCGCGCGCTGATTCTACCCGCCGCACGGTCCGTTTTTCGCTCCATTATTCACTAAATAACGCATAAAAACGCCATAGGGGGCGCCCTCGGCTTCACGTTTTATACTATAAGGACTATTAAAAAATAAATGATAACCTATTTTAACATTATGTGTATTACATATCTCTTTTTTTTAATTATTCTTTTCACAGTCAACATTATGAAAAGACAGACGGTAAGAAAATGTCAACGAACGATTCCAATTGATAAAGAGTTATTCGAAATTGAACGATTTAAGAAATGTTCAAAAACTTTTATTATAAGGAATACATTAGATTTCATAGATTATGCGTCTTTTTTCAACTATATTTCGGATAAAATAATCTCAAAGTTAAAACAATCATGTATACAAACATCTATATAATTTAATTTACATGTAGATAGTGTTTACGAAATAATTATCACACAAGAAGTACAAGATATAGCGTTCAAAACTTCTAATATTCTTGTATGTAGTTCATCTGATTTTAATAAATTATTAAATGGAATGTTTGATAAATTATTACGGCAAGAAACTGATTTTTCGCAAAAAGGTTTTGGATGGACGCAGAATTGAGACCTTACAATTAAGAATTAATATAGTGAATCCTCTTAAAGGAGGAACGTATTTAGATTTACCTACATATATCAAAGATAAAAGAGCGATTATAAGTGTAAAAAATAGTAATAATTAATGTTTTAAATATTCAATACTATCTAAGTTCGATAATCGCTCAAACAAAACTTATTTTAATAAAAAAAAACTTAAAATGTTAGAAATAAAAAGTGAAATTTAATATATTACAAATTGAATAAAACAAATATTGACTCGATAACCGTTCAGCTGGTTGATCAAGATCATAATTTGATTGATAATTTTGATGAGACATTAACAATCGTGTTGCATATTAAACGTTACGGGTCTTGAGATGGGATTGAAATTCAATATAAACCCACTACTTCGGATTAGTTCAACTAGTCATACGACTAAAGTGATATCGGTATCATCAAATAAAGTAAAAAAATTGACGAGTAAAAATAAAAAACTTTTACAAGCTCTGGGTTATCAATTAAAGCAGAATGTCTGAAAGTGATATTTTAGATATAACTACACAGTACGAAACAGATTCTAAAATTACAAAAATTGAATATCATTCATACACACCGTATACAACATAATTTAATAATAATGATGAAATACGAATATCAATTCAGCAAACGGATGTTTATCCATATTTTCACGAAAGCTTTATTTTTTTAGAAGGAACAATTACGGAAGCTGATAAAGTGAAACTGTCTAATAACGGTTACTCTTATATCTTTGAACAAATACGATTGGAAATCAATGGGATAGAAGTAGATAGCACTCGTGTTCTTCGAATCACTAGCTCGTTGAAAGGTTACTTATCTGGTACACCAGATAACTATAATTGCTATGAAAACCCTGGCTGGAATTTTAAAAACGCAACACAATCAGCAAATTATAAAGGTGAATTTAGTGCTTGCATTCCATTAAAATATTGGCTAGGTTTGTTTGAAGACTATAAAAAAATATTGGTGAATTCTAGATTAGAATTAATTTTAACTTGAAGTCATATTGATTTAAATGCGTTGAGCTTGAAAAGTGGTATAAGTAATTCTACAGGTAAAGTCGTTTTAAACAAAATAGTCTGGAAGGAGACACATATCACTGTTGATGATGAAGAAAGGTTAAAATTATTGAAAAAGAAAAAAGTTTGTTTATTCCTTTTAGATCTTTTGAAACTTTTGAATATCCTGAACTAGGAACCGCTAAAAAAGTTGTATGGAATTTGAAAAATGCATCAAAATTAGAAAAATCACGATTCATTATAATTGGATTATAAAAAGGACGTAAAAATTCGTTAGCAAAAGATTGTAATATGAAAAAAGTATACGGAACCCGATATTGAGCCCTTCTACTTTTCTAACAAACGCTCCAATTATAGTCATAGATACTGTGACAGTTCGAGTCATATAGATCATGATATGAAACTGTACGAAGTACATAATTCGGTAATAGACGGGTATTCCAAAGTAGAAGTTGATTCGAATAACTTTCGCGTTGATACTGGTAACGAGCGAAACGCAATATAAAATAAAATAAACGATCCTAAATCAGGTATACGGAGCACGTTGAGTAATGACATATTTTCCGCATATAAACACATAAAATCATTGAGGTCTTTGTGAGATTCCTGAGACATTTAAGACACTTGCAATAACTTATCAATCAAAGACGTTGCAACAAGACGTGGGCGAAAAAACCGAGCGGACAATGTGGACCATACTAAATTATAATTGTCCGCGGACACCGGCATACCCCGTACCGCGTCGGCCACCACACCTTTAAAACGACCGATCAGATTGTACATCTTGTCGATGTTCGACACATGGACGCGAGTTTACCAGTGATAAGAACCTATCGCGGAAGTTCGGCCAATAACGGACGTCCCCGTCGAACACTGGCAACGGAATCTCCGGTAATTGCGAACATGATTGTGCCGGCGGCTCGACACTATTTTTACTCGTCGAAGGTACCTTAGTAATATACGAAGGTCAATGGCCTCCACACCAGTGGGTATAACACTGGTGGCCACCGCCTTAGACTCACTTACAAGCTTCCTAACCTCGGTCGGTAGCTCGTGTGAATAATCATCAACCCTGCCCAATAATAACAAACAATCTAATTAGGATTCATCTTCGGATTTAAACTGCGATTATAACGAATCCATGTCCGTGACGAGAACCGAAAGTGTCGATATCAAACTCGCATCGTTCTGAACGCTTAATGCCATAGAATGGATTGACCTCATTTTTAAGATAGCACTCGCCCGCTTTGTCGTAGCACGCGTCGCCATAATACGTTCGATTTCTTTATTGTCACCCATAGCGGTGATAACACACACTAATTAGTAATTACTGACACCGAGCAAGAAACGCACAATTGTCGTCGGGACAAAAGTCCGGGCTTGCTTTATTATTACGTACCGGCTAGGGATCCAACCGTGCAACAACGATAACAGCAGCACCTAAATCACCCAACACACACACACACACACACAATATACGACACTATAATCGTACTGACGTGAAAACCATGAACCCAAATACACCGCTAACTGGAACCCCAAAGAAGTCGAAAAAAAAAGATACCACGCTCTGCTACCAAAATGTTGTATCGCCAATATAGCTCCTACGATCTATGGCGGTTAACTATATCGACTTGCGGTGTTGGGACGTCGGGTTACCTAAATGATTACACAGCATATACGATATACAATGAACTATGTGTGTGTACAAACAAAATATATATTTATAATAATATTAACGCCGTTGCGTAATTATATATAATACATAATAGAAAGCTATACCTACCTAGCGGGCGCCCTCAAAAACTTAAGAATACTATACTAAAAATAATAATACAATCTCAAACCCATACGGTCGAGTATACAAAAAATACAGATATATAACTACAATAATATAATGCATAAATATTGAATATAAACAAAATTTACAACCTCGCGACAACACTCGCTCGTGTCTCTACTCGGGCGCTCTATACAACAGGACCGAATTAAATCAGGTGACGGCAGCAGGCTATCCAACTTCGCATGAACGCGAATCGCGGGACTGGAGGCTCCAGGACTGCGGACGGGGCACGCACTTGAATTACCGTGTCTCCAACGCAGCCGACGTGGTACCCAAACACATTAATATTTGACCGTGAATCGCGAAAGACGAAAAAAACGTGCGATTTTCCAAAATAACGGAGCACGCTGGCCATGATGTTAGACAGGCGGGAGCTGAGGAAAAAGGTCCGTCAAACTCAACCGCGGAGAAACGACCGACTCATTAAAGTCGGCGACGACGTGACTTTATCGCGGAGCGCGACACCTTGTTTTCCAATGTAGGAGAGGAGGGAGGGTACTCGGTGAACTTCGACACCGATAGCACCGGCCGATAATATTTGACGCGACGTGAATTTGTTCCGCGTTCGAACAGTGGGAGATAGGAAATCTAAGTCCACATTATCACGGCGAGTGGATAAGGTTTGAATATGTAGAACCTGCCTTATATTGAGACCAACTTCGTTAATTGACACATTAAGAACAGAATTGTTAATAACTCACCAGAAATAATTTCAAACAAAAATGTAGAGGTTTCCTATCTTTTTTATTTAACGCACCCCGGCCAGTCAAAGACATTTTGCATCCTCAATGATTCGTAATAAGTATATTATATCCTTAATAGATTTAGTGACTAACGATACACTTAGGCTATGAAATTGTCTTGAGATTTTTAATCTATAAACAAAATTGTCAATAAAAATAATCCAATGTAGAGTTATAAAATAAAGTTAGTTCCAAAATATTTACTAATTTTCTTAAAAAAAATTTATCATTATTATGTGACATTAACATATTATTTTTAAAAAAAAATACATGAATTTATATCAAATTTTAAATACTATAATTGTTTCCTAAGGTGGCATAAATAATTATATGTACAAGGCATATTAATTATAGGTAGGTAAAAAAAAATGTAATTCTTATCTTAGTAGATCAGGCAAAGGAGAAAAAATGGCGGAAAAAAATCCCAACCAAGATTTTTTTTTAAGTTTTAATAAAAAATACCATATAACATACTAAGAATCCCCATTGATCGAACTGGAGTTTTTTTTTTATAAGCTCACGAAAGTTAAAAATACATAAGCTTTTATAAATTTCTCAAAATATATTACAAATATCAAAATAATTTTCAAATGAAAATTATTTATTAGAAAATGTACAAAAAATAGTATTCTTGTATTTTTTCATTTAAACAAATATTTAGCAAGATATATTTGTATACAAATTGAGAGTTAAAAAATTGTTTATAATTTTCTCTCTTTTTCCGCGTTAAATTTTTTTTACACTTTATTAAATATATTTTTGTGTTGTATAAACTAAAGGTGAACAATACAATTATAATAACAAAATAAAACATAGTAATAATTTATATTTTTAAAACGTATGATATCATAAAAATAATCTGTATGGTAAAAAGAATGATTTTAATTTACATAAATACTTATGTAGTCGTAAATATTTCAAATATTTCTCGTTAAATTGTACATAAACCAATTTCAAAAATCATGACTAATTATTTTTTTACATAATATAATATGTAAACCTAATTTAACCTAAACATATGATAAAAATTTCAAGTATCTTCAGTTATTCGTAAACAAATTACTGTTGAAGAAAATCGAATCTTTATTTCGACTACTTATCGTGTACATAGGCACAAAAAAAAAAATGACGTAATTGAAATACAAACAAAAACTTATATGAAGCATACGAAATAAAAATCATTTTTCATTTTGAACTATATGACATCAGGTTATCTGATTTTAGATTAGAAAAGGCAGACATATATATATATATATATATATATATGTCATATATAATAAATTATTTATACGAACTACATTTCGTTCGAAATATGTATTTAGACACTTTTATTATTTCTGTGCCGTGGAATGAGGTAACTTTGATAATTTTTCAATGGATTTTAGGTTTATTTTTCAATTAACTAACCCTAACATAACAAAAACATTTATATTCTTAATAAGAGGTCCATGTCCCCGGCATCCCCACTTTGAGCTTTCGTAAAAAAACCCAGACCCATCGTTTGTACTCTGTTTGTACCGGTTTGTACCGCAAAATGATTGTTTGTACCGAAAGCTGTAAAAAGTTACAAACGATTTAAGTTGGGGGTGCTGGAGACATGCCAGCACCCCCACTTTGAGCTTTCGTAAAAAAACCCGGACCCATCGTTTGTACTCTGTTTATACCGCAAAAGTCGATGTTTGTACCGAAAGCTGTAAAAAGTTATAAAAGTTATAAGTTAGTTTTGCTCTGTATATTGATCCTTTTTGGAATATCATTTAATACAACTGATAAATTCAAATTGGTATCATCAGGTTTAATATTACCAGTGTTTATTACTAGTTCGATGAAAATGTTTTTTCAGTAAATAAAAGTACATTTAATAATATATGTCGATCCTGTTCCAAAGGACAATAATTGATGAAAAATTCCGAATTAGGAGAAAACATTTTCATCGAACCAGTAATAAACACTAGTAATATTAAACCTGATGATACTAATTTGAATTTATCAGTTGTATTAAATGAGAGAATATTTTAAAATGTTAACTTACGGCGGTTAGATGTTAGGTTAAGATTCCGGCTAGATAACTTGTCATTAGATACAATACAAATTTTTAAATTATGAACAGTTATACCAATCTTTATATTTTTATAATTTGTTAGAAAAAAAAATATTTATAATTTTTATGTTAAGTATATACAAACATATATATACTAGGTATTTGTTATTTTATTTTGCAACAAATAATTTAAAATGTTTACTGTTCAATGGGTTTTAAATGGTTTAGTTATATTTTTGTGTTAAATAAAATTATATAAGTGTATTTTACGTTTACAGTTTTTTTCTTTTTTTATTAAATATTATGGTTGAAAAGTATATTTAAATTATTTAACGTTTATTATATATTATTCGTGGTTACACCTAATAGGTACAAATGTTAAAAAAAAAAGGGTTATATAATTATTGAATATTATAACTCATAAGTCATAACAATATAATATAAACATTTTAAATTAAACATCAAAAATGTGCTTAGAAAAATATTTTTCGAATTAAAAAAATTAAAAAGTAACTAGGATATGCTACAGTAAATTATGTTAAATATCAAAATAACGTTATTTTCTATTAAATAACAATAATTACCTAACAAACTAGTGATTATCGTGGTTTATTAATTTTTTGGTTTGATTATCGATAATTTCTACACACGATGGAAAATGTTGTTATATAAATGTTATCTTAATGGTATTAGATACTAGATAGGTAGTATATTACAGCCGCAGTAGTAGAACTTCGGACTAAGATATAGGTACTCTAATATATAAATAAAGCATAAATAAGCTTAGTGGGGCTTACTAGTGTAGGGATATTTTATTGTAAATATAATAACTATTATAGATAATATTTTGTCAGTCTTTCACGGTACGCATCAGCAGGGGCGCACCCAGGATTTTTTTTTGGGGAGGGCTAAATTCACATAATTTTAATATTAATAGGTAGTATTTATTTTGAAATATGTACAGAAATCTTTAAGCTTTTTTGCAATCTTTTACTAACAATTTTTTTTTTATTTTTGTCCCGGTTTTAAGTGTCACCGTAGCCTTGATGTTATACCTGTAAAACATAAATATTATTTATTTAATTATGAATAATATAATGATTATTTTTCATAAGTCTAACCTTTTAAATTATTTAAAGTTGAGACGCCTTGGTCCTTTTTTCCCCAATACTGAGAGTACTTCTGAAGTTTGAACATCTATTTCTCTGTGAATATGAAGCATACCTAATCCATTCAGTCGATTCTGACTCATTGTATTTCTCAAGTATGTTTTTATTCTTCTCAAAGTGGAAAATGATCTTTCTGTTGTACTGGTCGCAACAGGAAATGTTGAGAATATTTTTAAAAGTATAAATATAGTTTCAAATAGAGTATCATTACACAAATTTAATGCATCGATTGCATTATGTGGTAATGAATGATTTGGGCATTGGAATTTTTGATACCATAAATCAAATTCGGCTACTGCAGCGTTAATACCATTTTCTGGTATATCATTTTTATAAAATTCTAAAAGTTTTAAATACTGTGATTTTTCTGTTTGATTAGGAGAATTTCCAGTTGGTAAAAGACACTTAAAACTTTTAATAATACATTTATGCTTTAAAAATCGGTCGGATATATTATTTATAAAAGAATCTAGCCATGGAATAAAAATGAATAAAAATTTAAAGTAAAATGTCAATTTGTCAATAAACCTAATAAAATTATCAAAATGTTTGGGGCTAGCTATTTGGGGGGGGGGCTAAAGCCCGTTAGCCACCCCCTTGGGTGCGCCCTTCCGCATCAGATCAACATCGCCATTATATCGTCATATTATTTTTGTATGTTAAAACACTGTGTTAATTTTCTTTGAGCTGTATTAAAATTCAATATGGATGAACTTGAAATGGAAAACAAATTTAACAACATTATACCTGATGTAGTTAAAAAAAAAACGTAGCGATAATAACTCATTTATAACCATTGATGAGTACAATATTCGTATTTGAAAACATTCAAAATTTGTGTAGAAAACGCCAGTAGAAAAAAAGTCTATCAGCAAATCTATGGTTGAGGTAGACGAAGTTGACATTTGTAAAATTAGTTATGAATCCAAATCCATTTTTAGGTACCTACAAGAACAAAATTTGAGATTACTCAGTACCTATTACGTATAATATATATAATATATAAATATTATTTGACGCAATGATAAAAATCATTGGAAGCAAAATATATACCTTACCCATATATGAGTATGCCTTGTTGGGTAGAAAGTTAGAAATGCTAGACATTAATGGGAATGATTATACAAATATTACCGGTCAATTAGTAATAACACAAAGTTTCCTCAAAGTTTAAATTTTCGAATATATGCCCATTCAATACCCCTTAAATTATGCTCCGTCCTTCGATATTAGTTGGTAAATATATATTTTTTTTTAAATTACAATCCACACAATTTGTACAATAAGTAATATTTATGTTTATAGACAGATAACATGTTTTTATACACATGAGGAGGAAATCACACATTTGTGATACCTCTTGATTATTATATTTAAATTAAACTTTTAAGCCACTGCACCAATTTCTATCAAGGTGTTTGGTTGGGTATGCTAATTCGTTGATTAGTAGATTGGATTGTCTTGAAAGTTTGCGTGAAGCGTTTGTAATATTCATCAGTTATTTTCTTAATTTATAGTCATTTGAGGTCGGAGTTTCATACTTCATTTGAGATGAACCCAAGAGTGCCAGTGCTTAAGGGAAGACAGATATTATGAAAAGCTTGTATGGTTCTTTAACTTCATTTCATAGCAGAACCCCAGATTACATAGCCATATGCCCAGTGTGGTTGAAGAAGAGTTGTATACAGAATAATTTTGATAGTTGTGGTTAGGTTAGAACGAAGGAGTAGCCTTAGCAGGTGAAGTCTGGAATTTAGTTTCTTACTCTTTTTTTTGAGGTGCAGCAACCAGGTTCAGCACCTGTGAAGTGTAAGACCCAGGTATTTAACTTTCGTTGAATGATGAATGATGATGTTGTTGATTGATACGGTTGGGCAGTTTTGAGGTCAGAGTGAAAAAGTGACAAAAAAGGACTTGGATTCGTCGATTTTTATTTTCCAGTTGGTGAGTTTGTAGTTGGAGGGAGGCGATGGTAAGGTCGAAAGAAGCTGTTAGTAAGGCAGTATTATCGTCATATGTTCCGACTATAGTATTTTCTGACGTGAACAGGTCCCATGTGTAGATAGTGTACAGGAAAGGGACAAAATCACTGCTTTGAGAGACTCCAGCAAAAAAAGAATGTTGATTTAAGTTTTGAAATTATGACTTACAATAAAGGAGCGATTTTCAAGATAAGGTTGAAGTATTCAGTATAGAGGGGATGAAAATATTCTTTTGAGTTTGAAAAGAAGTCCGTCATACCAGACCATTTCAAATGCTTTCGTGACATGAAAAGACTCCGGCACAGAATTTTTTTTTCTAGTTGATAAAATATGGTTTCAGCGACTCAGTGTAGTTGATGTGTTTTGTGGCATTGTATAAGCGAAAGCAAAACTGGAAGTTTGGAATGCTGTTTATAAACGGGTTACCAGAGCATTTGCAATTAAGATTAAAAGCTAGGGATCCAGAAACTTTGGAAGCAGCTATGCAGATGGCTCGTGATGAGGAACTTGAATATGATTCTAAGGCGAAAATAGACAAATTACAGGATAACGTAGAGTTACAGAATTTTAATAAAGAAGGAGTGAATAATGAAAGCAATGGAAATGTAAAACGTCAAAATAATAATTATAATAAAAATCAGGGAATAACGGAAATAACATGTATAGTAATCGAAACGGTGGAAATAATAATTTTAATCGGCAAAATAGTGGTTATAATAATTTTAGTAATAATCGCGGCGGATATAATAGCGGATATGGTAGACAAGATTATAATATTAATAATCAGAGAAATAATAATTCTAATCCCAATGCAAGTGGCACCGGATATTACAATTGTGGAAAGCAGAATCATTTTGCTCGAGATTGTTGGCAATCTGGTCAGAATAATAGACAAGGACAAAGCGGAAGTAGGCAACCGATAAATAATAATAATGGATCGAATAATAATACACGTGTGAATTTAAATAATAATTATAATAGTGATAGATCGTTACATTGCAGTTACTGTAATAAACTTGGTCATGAAATATCGAATTGTTATACAAAGCAACGTAATGAACGTAATAACGCAAATCTGGCGAAAAACTCGGATGTGCGCCAACCCAGCGGGGTCAGGTTAGTGCACGAGATTTTCGACCCAGGAACGTCACAAGACGATGTTTACATGTCACAACATTAATTAAACAAAATCATATAACATTATCATCACCCAGCTTTAATACAGACAAATAAACTTAATAGTAGATACAGATAGCGATTTAAATTTGATTAAAATAAATAGAGAACACTACTGTGGGAATATAGAAAAAAATATATGAAAATAATATAGAAAAAATAAAGAACAAAAATAAAGATAAATATATAAGGAAATAAAAATTAATATTGTAATGTTAAGTGAAACAGGATAATAGTATTTCAAAAAAAGTACGAGGAAATAAGGAATATAGCATTTGAATAATTGGTGACTCGCTTAAATACTTTGAGAATTTGAAAGTTATAAGAGACCAACCAACTATTCAAGTGGGTAAGATAGAGACTCAAAATAGTAAGAGGATGGTCATAGTAAATTTGGTCGCAGATTATATTTTACATGAGATGTGAATAGTGAAGTAGATCTGGGGACTAAGTTTGGTGTGATAAAAAAAAAAAATAATAAGATAAAGTTAAACTAGTGTTGGGAAATCATTCTAAATATATAACGTAACTAGTAATTATATATATGGAAAAAAAATTTGAAAAAAAAAAAAAATATATAATAATAATATAAGGATTTTATAATCATTGTATTTTTATATTCAATAATATAATTATTCTTTTATCTATTATTCATGATTATATGTGACGATCAGGGTGGGGTGACCATTTGCTATTCGTATTTTTATACATAACGGCTGTATACAAGTATTGCGTGTGCGTTGCGAAAGCTGACTTTGTCCTGTGGGTCCAAGTCCGCCGACCGACGACAATACCTGCCGGTGTGACAAACGCACACACGCTCCCCTCTCACATCTCCATGGTCTGGGCCCCACCTAACTATGTATACAGAGATATCGGTCACCTAAGTTAAGTCTCCAAATGCTCTCGCTCTGTCTCCCTCCTCCTACTGTCTCGGTCGCCCGTCGTTTTTTTTCGTATGTTTGTGGCCGACTAGGCCGACGGACGTCATTTTTTTCCCATACGCCCGAACATCACCATGTTGGAGGAGTAGAGCGTCGCGATCGCCGGAGTGCCATCGGCCGGCATATATATCATAGGAGCATGATAGTGGTAACGTACCTAAATTTATAAATATTGTCTATTAGACACCGTGGCCGGTATCCCTGTACTTTAAATTATTATTTATTATTGCCCTATTGGCAGTTGTCTATTATTATTTATTATTACCATGTTGGTGGGTTCTTTATATTATTATTACGGGGTGTTATTTACTTATTTCTGTCCGAGTTTTATGCCAATGGCTTTCTCGGCGCCCACCTTCAAACAATATACTTAATGCTCTCTAACTTAAACAGTGTGTTATGTTTTTTCTTATTATTATTATTATTCGTTTCCTCATCCCTGGTAACGAAGTGTAAACAAAAAATCCACGACGCTCCGACCTTTTTGGGTCTCGGCTCGTGGTTGGCGACCAATCGACCACATGACTCTCGAGTCATGAGCAATATGGCTCGAGTTGTCACATATATTAAAGTAATATCATAATTATTAAACATGGGAGTAATCAAAATTATAATAATATATATACTAACTTAGATAATAAGGTAACATTTTATTGTATTTAAATGAAAAGATATATTGTATTATTATACTAACACAAATAAATTAACTAATATGAATGTATGAATATTGTAATCACCAAATAAGTATATTATATTATATTATGAGTTATCACTGTATTAATGTAAATGCGAAAGCATACATAAAAATTATATTATATATTCTGACTCGAACACTGTAACAATGTTGTAAACAAATGTATCTGTATTTTGAAAAATTTTTTAATTTTAAAATTTTAATTTTTTTAAAAAAAAATATCTGTAACCATGTATACCAATTGTAAACAAGTTAAGTCTAACTTGTAATTGAACTATTGTGAATTATTAGATTTTTGGATTTATTTCTATCGTTTAAGCGATATAAATAAATCTTTAAGGGGGAAGGTGCTAGGAGCCAGTGACCCGGAACAACAGTATTAATGTATAACTAATCTGAGGGGTACGTCCGAAGGACATTACATGCAAAACAACCATTATAGGAAGTGAAGGGCAGCCGGTAAAACACGATATGTGCAAATACAAAGAAGACAAGAACTATTCTATTTAGACAGCCGAAATATAATAATATATATATATTATTATGTGTATAAGAATATCTAATCTGCGAGTACCGAATTACAAGGACAACACTGACAGGAAAGAGTAGGCGTAAGCATTCCGAGAATAGACAAAGCATCCGGCACGCGCGAGAACCCGGATGCGCGTTATCAGTGGCTGGGGGGAGACCAACGGGATATATAAGGGACCCCGAAACAGCCTGTTTTCAGACGTGATCTGACCAAGCTACTCTGAGCACCTTCTCGTCACTCTACTTTACGATTAAACTGGACTTAGAAATATTTCCATTAATCATCAGTTGTACTTAGAATATTTTTGTTACATTTAATATTTTACGAATAAACGTTCAGTGTTTGAATAAATAAATAACATTTAGTAGCATTACAATCTGTCTACGATTATTTTACACTTGAGTCAAGTCTTTGACCATTTCATCTGGTAACCTCGCGAGTTGGCTACTACATTGTGGCACAGTCGAGTTCAAGTAACAGAGAACTGTCTCGGGCTTACTACAACATTCTTCTCCGATATATTTTTGGTGTGGAAATTTAACCCCCCCCCCCATTTTTTTTAAAGTTTACTGATTAATAATATTATATTATTATTTTATATGATATAATATTTTGGCCTATTGTCTGATATTTTCAAATATTTTCATAAATATAATAAATTATAGATGTATATTTTTTTCTTTGTAGTCATGAATAAATACGAATTCTTAAAAAAGACTGATTAGATTTAAAAATTGTTTTTAAAGACTATATTGTATAAAAAAACAAAAAAATCTTGCCAAAAATCAATTTAGAGGGGAGTATGTGAAAAAAAAATGTAAAGGTAGTATAGCAACTGATGAACTGATTTTAAACGTATTGAAAAATATTGAACACTCTACATCTACAGTTTTTAGCGCAAGTAGAAGTAACAAAAGACATGTTGCTTATGAATACTGAAGCCCAAATCCATTTTTATACTAATTTCAGACTTTTCATAGAAGAAACGTCTAATTTATCAAGTGAAGCAATGGGTGGAAAATTGGTCAAAAGATCACTAAGAAGAATAATAAAAAATAGTTTTATATATTTTATATTTTATTTTTCATATTAAATAATAAATAATATTATATTATTAAATTCCATATTATTAGTCAATAATAAACTTAAAACAAAAAAAAACGGGGAAATAATGTCCACATAAAAAATATATGGGGGGAAAAATTCAGGGGGGATGTTCATTTACCTAATATTTGTTTCATAAAACCTTAACAAATCATCACTTTATTCTCTTGTGATAAATCCTTATTTCCTATTCATAGAATTAGACTATGTCTTAG